>JAXQQM020063763.1:0-24327 GCA_034641835.2 Pinus albicaulis
AACTTAACTTGTCCAATTCATTCATTAAATATGTTTTGGAAGAGCTTGAGAAATGGGCAGCTAAGTGTAAATAAAATTATCCTAACTAAACAATTAAACAATCAACTTATAATGATACAACATCTCATCCACGATTAAAGGTTTATTGAAACATATTTGGAAAAGAACATTTGTAACATCATAAGATCTCTACTCTAAAACTAGCTCCTAATTCTATTCTGCAACTTAGTTTTAACACCACTAAACCTCACTCAAAAGTTATAGATTTCCTTTTAGAATAGTCTTTGAGGAAAGGCTTGTTTTTGAAATGGTAAAAGGTTGCAAAATTACTCCAAGCCTTAGACTGTTACTATCTTCTATCCAGATGATTATGAGTTAATATAGGTTTGGAACAAAAGAAGTTTTGTAAATAATGAAGACCGTGGTATTTAAGTTTAACAACTAATGCAATTTAAAATGCAATGGATGACAACTAATCTTGGAATGTAAATACAGTGAGCTAAGCCGGAACTGAACTAGGGTGCTACTAGTCTACAGTGAACAGTGCTAAACTAAAAATCCATTATCTAACTTGAAACGAAATAACAGAGCATGAATTAAATGCAATTTTCCTCTGGAGTGCTCTAACTAAGTTATCATGCAATTAATCTATGGGGTTCTACAACCTATTTCGTTCATCATGAATGGTATTTTGGAAGAGCTTGTTAGAACAATCCTAGCTGTACAATTCAATGCAATTGAATAAAAACATAAAAACTGAAAGCAAATACAATTAAAAACTACGACATCACAGCTATTTCCTACTCATTTTTATGATGTTTTGGAAGATATTTTTAAGAGTAAGATTAGCTATGCTACATGGTGTAAACAAGAAACTGAAACCTATAGTATCACAGTTATGCCTTAGTCATCATAATGATATCTTGGAAGAGTTTACTAGAGTAAGTTTAACTGTGATAATGAATGAAAGGAATTGCAAATAAAATCTATAACACTACAACCATTTCTTATTCACTGTAATGATCTTTTGGAAGAGTTTCTTAGAACAGGTATAGCTATAATGATTAATGAAATTAACTATGAACGTAAACTTCAAAAACTTGAAAACGAACTAAGATACTTATCTAAATTGCAAAACTAAAGCTGCTCAGGAGGCAGGGGCCCTCTACCACCAGAGTAGCACGAAATCTTGCTCAAGATCAACTCAACGCGTTCAAAGAAATGCTTTCTTCTTCATTAAAGGAAAATAACTTAAAACAGAGTATTCTTCGACTTCAGAAATATAGCATTCAATCCATGAAATCTAATCAAAATCTAGAACTAGTCTCTCGGTTTCCCGAGTTACATTTATAGCAAATCTTCATAACAGAACTTGAGATAATACGGGGATCATTGTCTTTTCATATCAAAATCGGACTAGAACTATAAAGGTGGCAGCGTAAAATGACAAAGGACATCTGGACTGTCCTTGTCCTATTAGGAGTTTGTCTCCTTGTGTGAGTTCCCACGTACAAAACCACGTCCATAATTCTGTTCAATCTTCATGGTGAGCAACAAACGCTGAGGACATGATGTGGAATACACCCATGTGTGGCTTTTCCTGAGAGGACACCTGGAACATGCTTGAACGTGAAGACAGCTACAGAATTGGAAACTAGCTACGGAATGTTTGCATTCTGTAGCTAGTTTCAGTTCAAAATGTATTACAATGACAAAATCACAAAACTTAGCAAGTTAGCCATGATCTTCATTCTTAAAGCAATTTTAACTAATTTCATTGATCATTTGAGCCTGGGATAACAATGGAAAAAAGAAAATGGAGTGAAGTATGATGGAAAAAAGAACAATCTTGGGGCTCAACATACCCCCACTGCTGACTTCTTGCATGTCCTCATGCAACTTATTCCATAAACTCAGAGACTTCTGCAAGAACATCGAACCCTCTTCTTCTTCTTTTCCTGGAAGTTAAAGGCCTTCTGGGCTTCCTGATGACTAACTTGAATCTTAAATTGGTAAGTGCCCTGATTAACTTCTTGTTCCTCTTTTTCAACTTTTCATTATCCTTTTCCACTTTGTCCATTTGTAGAGACAAGGTTGAGTTCATACTGGTTTTTATTTTAACTTGTTCCTTCAGAATATCATTCTCAGTCCTGATATGTCTATTAAGTACTTCCAGCTCGTACCTATCTCTTCTTAACACATCTATTTCGGATAGTGGAGGACTAGGGGTTCTATCTCTACTATCAGAAGCTTTCCTTTCCAATGTTTCAACATAGTTATAAATTTCTTGCTGTGCAGGGTCAATTTCAGGGGCTTCTTCATCAAAATCTTCTTCAACATCTTCTTCAATAGGTGTTTCTTCATCTTCTATGTTTATCACCCCAGTTTGTTTAATCTTTGTTTTCCTTAGTTTCCCCCTGAGTCTATGGCTCCTTCTCTGCTGGGATGGTCCCTATCGTTTTTCTGTGGCAAATTTTCTGATTACCCTCTCTTCCTGAAGCTGTCTCTTAATCTGAGTGAATTTCTCAGAGATTATTTCTTCACTGCTTTCTTGAATATCTTTATCAGTTTCAATCTTAGAGGCCCTCCATTTTCTTCTTCTCTTTTTAGGCTGATGTTCAGGTGAAGGCTCTTTTGGTTCCTCAAAGTGATTTCTCACCAAGAAATTATCCCAATTATCGCCTATTTTGCTCAAATGATGCTCAATCAAAATCTTGACTAGCCCATGGTGATATAAGGTTGTCTCTAGAAATTGAATTTTCTTTTGGACACTTGAAGCCATTTTATTTAAACTTTGAAGCAAGAAATAGGGCAAATTAAGCTCTTCTTCTAGGAAATGCATTATCAACCTAATATGGTAAACATAGAAAGTACCATATCTACCTTCACAAGTGATAAATTTTTTTAGGATAATCAACATGTTTCTCCATTTATTATTTAATGCAGAGCTTGGAATTCCCTTTTTAAACACAGTGACATCCATACCTGTTGACTTGAGGATCTGCTTCCATGATTCATTATGAAATTCTCTGTTCTTAAACCATCTTTCTCCATGTCTAGGAAATCCTGTTGCTTCTGCAATAAAAACCTCTGTGACAATGAATTTAATATCTCCAACTTCAACCTCGGCTCCTTTGAATGACCTTGCAAACATTTTAGTAACTTCTTTGTGGAAGCCATTAAATTTTTCAAGGAATTGCAGCCATCCTGCTTGTTGCAACATTTCTCTGCTTTGAGGGTATCCTTCCAGGTATTTTGTGCCTACTAGTTCAGTTCTCACGGTGACGCCCATAATTTCTTCTTCAATCTTCAGATTAGTACTCTTTCTGCTCACGGAGACAATGACTTCAACCTTCAAATTAATACTCCTTTGCCTCACGGTGACAGTGCTTCAATCTTCAAAGTGATATACCTCTGCTTCACGGTGATAGAGATACCTTTGTTTTACAGATGAAGGGTTGGATACGAGATGGAGTAATAGGGAATGGTTACGGAACGAGTTAATGAAGTGAGCTGAAGAAAACAAATCAATGAGTGAAAGGACCGCGGAGATATTTTGCAACGGATTCAAAAATCATCATTAAATTATTTGGCTGGGTGACGTGAGAAAATCAATCACTTCAGCATTTTAACCGCTTAGATTTTTAAATGATGATCGGGTATAGGATTTGAAATGAAGGATTTTTATCCAAAGTTTTGTGGACGGTATATTTGGCATGATCAATAAAAATAATCAAAACAACTTTTCGAATGATTCATAACTAGACTATACTAAAGTTTTTCATGATATGCCATTATAATCAGAACTTTTTACCTTTGCTTTTCATCTGCTTTTTGTGGTCTTTATACGCTTTGTTCTCCTCTGGAAATCATTACTTTGTGAGTCTTCATAATCCTTCTTGATTTTGCTTGTTCATGGATATACGGGATCATCTTGTTGCAATTCAAATGTCTGCTGATCAGTGCCTTCAGGATCTGTAGCTGCGGAATGACTGTCTGGCTGCGAAAAGTCTGATTAGTTGCAGAATATCTGTTTAGCTGCAGAATGTACCTGTAGAGAAATTTAATCATGGAATGGAGTGGTTTGGAATATAAGTGGAATATTATATGGAATGAGTGAAGATAGATGATGAAATATGGTACAATGGGATATGTATGAAGTGAATGATGGAGTGGGATGGATTACAATTTATGAAATGGAGTGGAAAAGTATAAGAAATGGCCTGCAATTCATGACATGTGTTATTCAATTGCAGAAAGACATCAAACTTTAAATTTTGATATGGAAATGAGGTGGATGAAGTATGGAATGAGACGAATGAAATATGGAATGAAGTGAAGTATGAATGAATAAATGAAATGGAGTATGGATGGATAAGTAAATGGAATGGAATGAAATGAGATGGATCATAAGTGGAATGGATCTGAACTTATGATTTTGTAACAGCTACTTGCAGAAACAAAATGGAAAAGTTAGAGTGTCAGAAAGACTCTAATTTTCACCCTATCTTTTCTGTATAAACATGCCAATCAGTGATTGGTTTTCATGTTTATACTTTATTTTTATTTTTTTATTTTTTTTATTTTTATTTTTATTTATTTTTATTTTTTATTTCAAAGAAATGCTTTCAGAAAATTCAATCAAGTTGATGAAGAAGAAAGATTCTTCTTCATTAAATTCACATCACTGTTTTCCTGGAACTTCTTGACAAATTCTTCTCTTGAGAGTGGTTTGTGATACAGCTTTAATCTATGAACATTCACAAGAAAAGTGACCTCTTCTTCATCTATTGTCCTAATTCTTACTGCTCCATTGTCAAAAAATTTAACAATTTCATATGGCCCAAGCCAATGTGTTTGAAATTTACCTTGAAAATCCTTGAATTTTGAATCAAACAAGAGAGCCCAGTCACCTTCTTTGAACTTCTTCTCTTTGATGTACTTGTCATGCCATCTAGTCCTTTGCTGTTGGACTAGACTTGTTTTCTGAACTGCATCTTGTCTGATCTCATCCAATTCATTAATCTACTCCAATATATGCTTTTGTGCCTCCGTTAAATCAAGTCCTAGCTGAACTGCCATTTTGAAAGTTTGAATCTGGAACTCTATGGGAAACAAAACTTGCTTTCCATAAAAAAGTTCATAAGGAGTATGGCCTATTGTGTTTCTCCATGTAGTTCTATAGGCCCACAAGGCTTCAGGAAGCCTATCTACCCAATCTCTTCTATGTAAATGAACAGTCTTTGTTAGGATTCCTTCAATGACCTTATTAGTAGATTCCACTTGACCATTTGCTCGTGGATGATAAGGAGTAGATTTTCTATGCCTGATTTTGTACCTCTCCATCATTTGTTCCACTAGCCTCGATGTAAATTGAGCTCCTTGATCTGTAACAATTTCCCCTGGGACACCAAAACGAGTAAAAATATCCTCAAAAATAAAATTAACTACAGATGCTTCATTAGCAAAAAGTAATGGCTTGGCCTCCACCCATTTGGTAACATAATCAGTGCAAACTAATATATATCTCTTTTGTCTTGATGGAGGACTAATAGGTCCTACAAAATCCAAAGCCCATTTTTCAAAAGGTTCAATATGTACCTCAGGTTGTAATGGCATCTCACCTGAAGGAGAAGGTTTCCCTACCCTTTGGCAGCTGTCACACCTTTTGACATACTCTTTAGCATCTTTAAACAAGGATGGGCAATAATATCCTAAATGAAGGATCTTATAGGCTTTCCTCTTATCAGCAAATTGTCCGCCACAAGGTTCATCATGACATGCTTTGAGAATCTCAGGCATCTCATCTTACCGAACATATCTCCTAATGATCAAATCTGGACCTGTCTTGTACAACTCATTAGCAACCCATGAATATTTTGCACTGTCATAAATGATTTTTCTTTTATCTCTTGCATTCATTATTGAAGGGAATTTTCCTGAAACTAAATAATTAGCAATGTCAGCAAACCAAGGAGTTTGAGTAGAAATTGCAAAAAGATATTCATCAGGAAATTGGTCTTCAACTGGAGTGTCATGTTTGATGTTTTGGAGTCTAGATAGGAAGTCAACTACTGTGTTTTGTTTTCCAGGCCTATCTAGAATGGTAATGTTGAATTCTTGTAAAAGAAATAACCATCTTATGACTCTACCATTAGTAATTGATTTGTTCATTAAGTATCTAATTGCAGAATGATCAGTGTGAACAAAAGTTTCATAGCCTGTTATATAGTGTCTGAATTTGTTTATGGCGTGAACAACAGCTAAAAACTCTTTTTCAATTACAATATAGTTTAACTCTGCAGGAGTCAAATTTTTACTGGTATAGTAGATGGCATAAGGAATCAGGTCTTTTTGTCCCAATACTGCTCCTAGAGCTGTATTAGAGGCATCTGTTGAGATATGAAAAGGTAACTTCCAGTTGAGAGCCTTAAAATAGGTGCTTCAGAAAAGAAAAAAAAAATCAGGGTTTCAAAGGCTAACTGACAATCAGAATTCCATTTGAATTCACAGTCTTTGGTAAGTAATTTGAAGAGTGAAGATGCTATCTTGGTGAAGTTTTCTATAAACCTCCGATAATATCCTGTAAATCCTAGAAAACTCCTAACATCTTTTTGACAACTTGGAATAGATAAGTTAGAGATGACTTCAACTTTTGACTCATCAACTCTAATCCTATCCTCTAAAATATGATGCCCCAAAACAATACCTTCAGTAAACATCATGAAACATTTCTCATGACTAAGTGAAAGATTTTCTTCTTGACATCTCTTTAAAACTTTTTCCAAGTTTTCTAAAGCTTCTTCAAAAGTGTTTCCATAAACTGTGAAATCATCCATGTATACCTCTACACAATCATGTATTAGATCCGAAAAAATTCCTAATACTGCCCTTTGGAATGTTGCAGGTGCATTGCATAATCCAAATGGCAATACTCGGTAAGCATAGGTACCCCAAGGACAGGTAAATGTGGTTTTGTCTTGATCTTCAAGTGCTACTTGGATTTGGTTGTAACCAATAAACCCATCTAGGAATGATAAGTACTTTTTGCCAACTAATGTATCTAACACTTGATCTATGAAAGGTAAGGGAAAATGGTCTTTAAGAGTAGCTTTGTTTAATTCTCGGTAGTCAATACATACCCTCCATTTACCAATTTTCTTTGGCACAATTACCAAAGGAGAAACCCACTGACTATCTGAAATGGGATAGATGAAGTTGACATTTAACAATTTTTGCAATTCTTCTTTAACAATCTCCCTAAGATTTGGATTCATCCGTCTTTGAGGTTGTCTGATTGGTTTACAATTTTTCTCTATATAGATGTGATGAGTGCAAGTCTTGGGGCTTATCCCTTTCATGTCAGTGTACTCCCATGCATATGTAGAAGAATGTCTCTGTAATATCTTGACTAACTCTTCTTGTTGAGATTTTTCTAGGTTCTTGTTTATGTTCAAAGTTTTTCCTGGAAATATCTCACTTGTAGAGCTGCCAAATTTATCCATAGAATGAAGAGACATCTGCCTTGATGACAAAAACTCAATGTTGGATCCTTCTTGAAATGGTTCATGTTTGTATTCTGAAGAGGATTCAAAGTTTTCTAGAGTATTCAAAATTTGATTATCTTCACTAATTTCTGAAATTGTGAAGAGAGGTTGTAAGTCTTCTTCATCCTCTATCCATTGAGTATCATCTAAATCTGTAATTGTCCTAGCTGGAGGATACAAAATGAATTTCTTAGTTGAACTACCATCAGAGATGTACATATCACCGAATCTACAACTAATGAAAGCATCAGCTGTAGCCAACCAAGGTCTTCCTAATATAACAGGATGCCCTCCTAGATTATTCTTAGGAGTTAGGATCATGAAATCCACAGGGTACTCCCAAGAATCTAGGGACACTGGAATGTCTTCTATTACCCCATCAGGTTTGATCACAGATCTGTCTGCTAATTGTAATAATGTGGGTGTAAAGAGAAGATTAGGAAGTTTCAGCTTATCCATGATTTGTCTACTCATGATATTGATTGCTGCTCCTAAATCAATGAGTGTGTTTTGAATTTCAATTCCATTGATGTGAATTTTAACAACTGGATTTCCCGGGTCTAGATACTTTGGAATAGCAATCTTACCCATCATAATGTCTGCTATTTTTCCTGCCAGTTGAATTTTCTTTGTCTCTCTTATTCTTTTTCTTGTTTTCTTCATGCTCAACTCCTTTATTGTTTTGGCTAAAATTGGAATTTCCTTGATGGCTTGTAATAATGGAATCTTAATGCAAAAATTTCTCAGCTCATCTAGGAAATCATAATTAGGCACCATAATTTGTTTTTCTACACCTCTATCAATTTGTAATCTTTCTGGAAAGGGAGGTGTAGAAGTAGATGTTGATGGCTGCTCTAATACAGGAGTTGAAATTATTGGTTCTTTTTGCTTTAATTTTTTAGTGTTTGGGTCTTGAAAAGATGTGTCTTCCTCAAGAATTTTAGTCACCCGTAGAGAATCTTCCTTAGAGTTATCTTGTTATTGTATGATCACAGAAGGTTTCCTCTTTTCAAGTATTCTTCCAGACCTAATTTGAACATTACTAAGGTCTAAAGGAGTAATTAAATAAGTTGGAAATTGTTGGCCTTTTATCATGTATGTGTTCTGAGGATTTTTATTTTTGGCGTTTGGTATGGGTTGAGCAGGCAACTGATTTGATTTTTGAGGAAATGGTAATGGAAGTGGTTGATTTTGATGTGGTAGGTTCTGATGATGTTGTTGAGGATTTTGTTGAAAATTTTGTTGAGGATTTTGAGGAGAAAAATGTGGGTATGGTGGATAGGATGGTGGATACTGATAGTACTGAGAGTATCTTCCATAGGGACTTTGTGCTCCATGTGCCCAAGCTTGAGATTGATTTTGAAATTGAGGCCAAGGTTGTTGCCAAGAATTCCAATTTGGTGGAGGTTGGTTATACATTTGATCATGGAATCCTTGTGTTTGAGGTCCTTGCCAAGGCCTTCTAGAGACAAAATTGAGAGATTCTGTGTAATTTGTAGGGGTTTCCTCTTGAAAGACAGCTTTGAGACTAGGAAGGGAAGGAAAATTCTTGGTCTCATGTTTTTCAAAACAAATGACACAGGTCTCTACAACTTTTTCATCCAAAGGGCACTCTCTCAAGGCATGTTTCTTTCTACATTTGGGACAAAAGATTGCTAGGGCATCAGATTCAGATTTTTGCTTGTTTTGTAACTTAAGGGTGTCTATTTTTTCACTAAGACTCCCTAAGATGTCAGATTTGAAATCATCAAGAATATTTCCTATTTCTGCCCTACTTACTGTCCCAGAAGCATACTTACTTGCCCTTACAAAAGGAGGATCTCTTGGACCTTTTACAGTTTTAGATTTCCCTCTTGAAAGGTTGATACATAACTCAGATATTTCAGGTAATGTGAGCTGTGATATATCCCCTTTTCCCATCATGTTAAGGATATCCAATCATTCATCCCTAATTGTTTTCAACAAAAGAGATTTTAAGGTGTCTTCATCTAAGTTTTCCATTTTTGCTCTTTTGATGTTGTAATGAAATATCTCCAACAAATCTTCCAAGTTTTCATCTTATTTTTGTAACATCTTAAAACACTTCTTCCTTATGATTGACCGGCATAAAATAGTCCAAATACCTCTCTAGAAATTCTTGTTTCATGTCTTCCCATGTCCTAATAGAACTTTTGATCAAACTTATAAACAACTTCAATGCTGCGCCTTTCAATGTTGAAGGAAATAGTTTAAGTTTTGAGCATCTTGTAAGTAGTCATAAATTCTACACAGGATTTCAAATTCAAATAGGAAGGTTTCAGGATCTTCAGTTTTAAGTCCATAGAAGTTTGGAAGGACAGAGGGTGAAATTTTTTTCATGGTTGTATTGGTTTCTTCATCTACTATAGGAAACCCAAAAGAGCTTTCCATTTGTCCTCTACCTCTTCCTCTACCTCCTTCTCCTTCTGCACCTCTACAACCTTCTCCTCTACCTCTACCTCTACCCCCTCCAAATAATGTGTGTTTTCCATTAAAGACTCCTCCTCCCCCTTCTTCTGCCATGGTTGATTCTTCTCTGGAAGTGGAAAAGTTTGTGTCCCTAACAGGAGTCCTTGGATCTTCTTCTAATACAGGTTCAGTGGATGAAGTGGAAGGTCTCTCTAATAGAATATCTGATCTTAGGTCTTCTAGAAGTCTAGGATCAGTAAAGGATGGAATATGGGTCTGAGTTGAAGGTGTACTAGCTCTTGGTCTAGGTGAAACAAGTGGTGTTCTAGGAATCAAAATTCTGCTTTTGCTTCTTATGAATCTACCCCTTGAGTCTCTCTCTCTACACATATCATTGTTTTTTGGAGTTAAGAAACAAGGCTACCTAGTTTTCACTTCCCTGGCAACGACGCCAAAATGTTTGTGCTCAACCTAGTCTCATAAATTGAGTTCATTTAATTGTCAACCAGGGTTGGTAAACTGCTGAAGTGTGGTGCACTGTATGTGCCTAGGTGTTTGTTTCTTACTACATTGTGTCTAGTGTTTTATGATGTTTTTGGTTTTTTTATGGTTTTATGTTCACAAGGGAAATAAGTAAATGCTGGTGGAAAGAAGCTACTGGTTAAAAACAGAGTGAAGCCTAAATTATTGATGACAAATGAAAAATGCAAATACTGAAACAGAACCAAACCTAAACTATGACTTAGAAAAATACAAAGCTTGATAATGACTTCAAGAAAATAAATCACAACATGAACTTAACTTTTCCAATTCATTCATTAAAGATTTTTTCGAAGAGCTTGAGGAATGGGCAGCTAAGTGTAAATAAAATTCTCCTAACTAAACAATTAAACAATCAACTTATAATGATACAACATCTCATCCATGATTAAAGGTTTATTGAAAGATTTTTGGAAAAGAACATTTGTAACATCATAAGATCTCTACTCTAAAACTAACTCCTAATTTTATTCTGCAACTTAGTTTTAACACCACTAAACCTCACTCAAAAGTTATAGATTTCCTTTTAGAATAGTCTTTGAGGAAAGGCTTGTTTGTGAAATGGTAAAAAGGTTGCAAAAGTACTCCAGGCCTTAGACTAATACTATCTTCTATCCGGATGATTATGAGTTAATATAGGTTTGGAACAAAAGAAGTTTTGTAAATAATGAAGACCATGGTATTTAATTTTAACAACTAATGCAATTTAAAATGCAATGGATGGAAACTAATATTGGAATGTAAATACAGTGAGCTAAGCTGGAACTGAACTAGGGTGCTACTAGTCTACAGTGAACAGTGTTAAACTAAAAATCCATTATCAAACTTGAAACAAAATAACAGAGCATGAATTAAATGCAATTTTCCTCTGGAGTGCTCTAACTAAGTTATCATGCAATTAATCTATGGGATTCTATAGCCTATTTCGTTCATCATGAATGGTATTTTGGAAGAGCTTGTTAGAACAATCCTGGCTGTACAATTCAATGCAAGTGAATACAAACATAAAAACTGAAATCAAATACAATTAAAAACTAAAACATCACAGTTATTTCCTACTCATTGTTATGATGTTTTGGAAGAGGTTTTTAAGAGTAAGATTAGCTATGCTGCTTAGTGTAAAAAAGCAATTGAAACCTACAGTATCACAATGATGCCTTAGTCATCATAATGATATCTTGGAAGAGTTTACTAGAGTAAGTTTAACAGTGATAATGAACGAAAGGAATTGCAAATAAATTCTATAACACTACAGCCATTTCTTATTCATTGTAATGATCTTTTGGAAGAGTTTCTTAGAACAAGTATAGCTATAATGATTAATGAAATTAACTATGAACGTAAAATTCAAAAATTTGAAAATGAACTAAGATACTTATCTAAATTGCAAAAGTAAAGCTGCACAGGAGGCAGGGGTCCTCTACCACTAGAGTAGCATGAAATCTAGCTCAAGATCAGCTCAATGTGTTCAAAGAAATGTTGTCTTCTTCATTAAAGTAAAATAACTTAAAATAGAGTATTCTCAGACTTCAGAAATATAGCAGTCAATCCACGAAATCTAATCAAAATCTAGAACTAGTCTCTCGGTTTCCCGAGTTACATTTATAGCAAATCTTCATAACAGAACTTGAGATAATATGGGGATCATTGTCTTTTCATATCAAAATCAGACTAGAACTCTAAAGGTGGCAGCGTAAAATGACAAAGGACATCTGGACTGTCCTTGTCCTATTAGGAGTCTGTCTCCTTGTGTGAGTTCCCACGTACAAAACCACGTCCAAAATTCCATTCAATCTTCATTGTGAGCAAAAAACGCTGAGGACATGATCTGGAATACACCCATGTGTGGCTTTTCCTGAGAGGACACCTGGAACATGCTTGAACGTGAAGACATCTGCAGAATTGGCAACTAGCTACGGAATGTCTGCATTTTGTAGCTAGTTTGAGTTCAAAATGTATTACAATGACAAAATCACAAAACTTAGCAAGTTAGCCATGATATTCATTCTTAAAGCAATTTTTACTAATTTCATTGATCATTTCAGACTGGGATAACAATTGAAAAAAGAAAATGGAGTGAATTATGATGGAAAAAAGAACAATCTTGGGGCTCAACACTCCTCTAACTCCTGGGTTTATGATTCGATTCGTTTACATCTTTTCAAAAGGACTCTCACTGGTTCCACTACAAAGTGGTACATTGAACTCTACCGTGACATATTTCAATATTTCAACTCTCTTTCCATTGTATTTTTCACGCATTTTCAGTTACCAGTTTGTTATAAAACTGGGACGCACCTTCTAACATCCTTGAAACATGATCGGGTTACTCATATCTCCGATCATATTCATGAGTGGAGGCAGCATCGTTTTTTTATCAAGTTTGAAATTCCTGAGAAAATTATGAATGATTGGTTCACCTTCTCTTTTATCAGTCCGATTGCTAAGGATAATGCTATGGGGGGCATGTGTTACTGAGGAACAAGCCATTGCTCATGCCCAATACCTTGATCTTGTGTACTCTCAATATGGCACATTGTATGAACTTTTGTTTGATGCTCTATGACATGGAACTACCATAGCACCAACGACACCATCCATAGACGATATCATTGTTTTTGTGTCTGAGACTTCTCCTAAGTCTTCCCCCAATCCTGTGAAGAAAAAACCTACTTCTTCCACTGATACTGGCAACTGCTTCTCATCCATTTCCTAATCATGGTAAGATCACGGAAGTGAATGCCGTCTAGTCCACCCTGGAAGATAATGCTTCCAACGGTAAGAAAAAGGGTAAAGGAAGGCCAAATTTGATACCTTGAATCATGATTCTCCTAAACCCAATGGTGATGATGGTTTGAAACATAAACCGAAGTACCCTTGTCTGATATGTGACGGTGAGAATTACACCAAGGATTGTCCACAATTGGCCGAGGTGAGTCAACTGCTCAAAGGCACTCAAGGAACTCTGGTTTTTCTTAAAGAACCATTCCCGTCACAAAAAACTCAGATGGTGGAGAAACCTTAGTCCTTTTCCCCTTTTGGCTCTCAGGTTTTCATGATGAATATTGTTGCACTCATATATTTTTTTACTAGATCAAAGTATTATACCGAACAACGTTAGGCAATAGGGAAAGAGATCATAGATGGTCCTCCTAACCTACCTACTTCTGTCCCTCTTCACATTGAAAGGCCCAGCCCTGAGCCCGTTGTATGACCACCTTCTAAAGGCACAATCTGTAAGTCTTCCTATAACCCGAATGCCCGTGCCACTTAACATTACAGTATTGATGAGGATTTGGCTCAGGTGCCATCTTCTATGTCTGCATTGGAAGTAATTTAGATCTGTCCATCACAACGGAAGTATTTGATATCTGTTATCAGAGGGGTTGACCCCATTGATTCAAGCCTTATCACTTTTGATCTGGAAAATTTCATTCTACGTCTCTCTCAACAGCTTGTCTTGATTATCCAAGTTTGGATTAATGGTAAGAATATCCATCAAGTGGTCATGGACGAAGGTGCATCTACTTGCATCATGTCCGTTTCATGTTTGAAGGCCATTGGTTCTCCAACCTTTAATCAATCTCCAAACAATTTAGGAGCTTTCTACGGAAGGGAATCTCGCCCTCTTAGTGTTCTTGCCAGCTTACCTATAATGTTGGAAGGAAAAACGGTTAATGTTGAGGTTGAACTCATTGATGCCAAGCTCATTTATAATATTCTCCTCGGTCCTAGTTGGACTCATGCTATTATATGTGTCTCGTCCACTCTCTCTCATGTTCTTTGCTTTTCGCATGAAGGACGGATCATCATTGTCAATCATTTATCATTTTTGACTTCCACCTCCTCCAAGAGCAACGTTGCATATGTAGATCGTATTCCTACGCCTTATGAGAGAATAGGGCTAGGAATTTTCAAACATCCTGCCCTTATGGGTCTTTTTTCTCTTCCTCCGCCAAAAACTGCTCAGGTCAACATGATCTCCATATATTCTGATCCGTGGATCATCCTTTCGCCTGAACAGGTTGATTCAGTGGGTGACACGATGTCGTTAAGCTTAATAGAAATTGATTACTGTGAAGCTATCTCAGCTTCGGCCCCTCCTCCCTCTAATCATACTCCTTGGAGTGTGTCTCTCGACACGTATTCTCAATCCCCTTGGCTCAATGCTTCATATTCCTCTGATCCCTTGAATGAGACATTTGCAACTAATGAGGCCATCGTGGAAACCATGTGTCTAAAGGATTCTCCCTGGGATGATATTCATCATTGTTCCTCCTTTATGCCTAGCCTTGGGGCCATGTCTACTTGTCTTGAGAAATTCACCTCCCAAGCTCTTTCCCATCCACTTCAAATGCCTATCTTGTCAATGATGCCTATTGACATCTCCATTAAACCAAGGGTTGTCGAGAACATGCATATTGAGGTGACCTATTCTCCTCATGGTATCGAGGTCTATACTAGTCTCTTCCAATAATTTCAAGACTTTTTCACTTAGTCCAATGAACAAATGCTCAACATTGATCCTAGTATAGTCGTGCAGGAGATCCCTACTTATCCTGATGCAAAGCCTGTTCACCAACGTCTTCATCCCGTGCACCCTAGAAAGGAAACTACCATAAAGGGAAAAGTTGAAAAAATTCTCAAAGCTAGCTTCATTTATCCAATCCCCCTGACACATCAGGTCTCTAACATCGTCCCTGTCGATAAAAATCATTGTACTATTTGGGTCTATATGGATTACCGTGACATCAATAGCGCTTGTCCTAAGGATAACTATCTAACTCATTTGATCGACCAAATCATTGACGAATGTACTAGGAGTGAGATATTTTCCCTTATGAAAGGGTTCTCTGGTTACAACCAAATCAATATTCTTCTAGCTAATCAACATAATACCGCCTTCATCTATCCATGGGGCACCTTCGCATACAAGAAGCTTCCCTTAAGGCGTTAAGAATGCTGGTGCTACATTCCAATGAGTAATGTCATACGCTTTCGACGATATTAAGCACATTGTTTAACCTTACCTGGATGACCTTCTGGCTCATTATGTTAAGCGTAAGGACCACCCGGATCACCTCTGTCAAAATTTTTCTTCGTTGTAGATGCTATAGCATTCGACTCAATCCACATAAATGTGTCTTCTGCATTGATTCCGGTAGAATCCTTGGGTTTATCATTTCTAAAGACATAATTCGTCTTGAATCTCTTAAGGTTGAAGCTATTGTTAATATCCCATCCCTTTCCTCTTTACATCAGTTGTAGAGTTTGCAAGGGAAAGCTATTTTCTTGTGACGTTTTATACCGAACTATGCTGAAGTAGTGAAAGGATTCATGTGATTTCTTAAGCAAAGCGTCCCATTCCTTTGGGATGAGATCGCCTAAAACAATTTTTATGCTCTAAAAACAATGCTTATCATTACTGTTGGTCCCTTTGCGAAGTGGGGTGTCGATTTTATGACATGTAACCCTCACTTGGATGGGGGGCATGCTTATATTATAGTAGCCGTGGACTACTTCAATAAATGGGCCAAAGAAATTCCTACACTCACAGCTGACGATAAGATGTCTGCACAATTTCTTTTCAATCATGTGATTACCAGGTTTGGTGTCCCTCAAGCCATTGTCACCGATCATGGCTCTCATTTTTTCCATTATATGGTGTCTGAGTTGACTTCTAAGTTCGGTCTATGTCACAACAACTCAACCTCATACTACCCTCAGGCCAATGGCCAGGTTGAAGCTGTGAACAAGGTTTTAGTCACCATGCTTCAGCGTACGATTTGGATGCACAAGTCCAACTGGAATCTCATGTTGTTTTTAGCTCTCTCAGCTTACCGAACCTTGGTGAAGGATGCAATTGGATTCATCTCATTCTGACCTGTTTATGGTCTGGAATCTACTCTTTCGATTGAATGCGAAATTCCTTCTCTCAAGATAGTTGTTAAATTAATGCCTAATACCTCGTCGGAGGAACAACATGTTCTATTTTTGGAGAGGTTAGATGAAACTCGCCGCTTTGCTGATCTAGTCACAAAAGCACAGAAAAAGTGGGTCAAAGCTCACTTTAATAAGACGGTTTCCCCTCGTACCTTTGTAGAAGGAGACCTAGTCCTATTTTATGACCAAGCTCATGATAAGCTGGGGGCAAGCAAATTCGAACCCAGGTGGAATGCGCCCTACATCGTTAAGCACGTTTTACAGAATGGGGCCTATGAGCTAATTGACTATGAAGGCTATCCTTTGAATCAGCCTAGAAATGTGTTGTACCTCAAAAAATACTATGCATGAGTCTCTTGTGAATGTCCTTTTGTACATAAGTGTGTTTTTCATTTTTATACATTTCTTGCTTGGTGTTCTTTGCAAAAAAAATTTCCTACTTATTATTTCGTTGCTTACTATGAAAATGTCTTTCATTCCTTATTTTGGTTTCACGGATGGTGCCTCCCATAGTACCCATAATCTGTCCTCCACAGCCTGGGTGATTTATGACCCTAATGGTGAGTTGGTAAACCAACAAGGTATTTTTCTAGGATGAATTACCAATAATGTCACTGAATACAGTGTCGTGATTGAACTCTTAACCAAAGCCATTGCTCTTGACATTCATGAATTAATTTTGAACCTAGACTCTCAACTTGTTTTTCTCCAGCTCAATGGGAATTACTTTGTTAGAAACCCTCAAATTTTGAGGTTGTATTTGCGTGTTTTTTTACTAGAAAGGAATTTTGATTATATCAGATATCTGCACATTCCTAGAAGAAGGAATGCGTTAACTGATGCAGTAGCCAATATTGTATTAGATAGACATTTGTAGAATTTGTAAAAGCATCATCATCATGTAGTAATATTTAGATAGGAAAATAAGCACACACACACACATATATCGATTATTTGCATCCATGTGCATCATAAGCTCAAAAAATATGTGTGTTTTGGTTACATCCTAAGACATCATGTCTCTCAAAAATATGCGGAAATAAAACCTAGGCGTCTAGTTAGCATGGTCCTCATGATAGCATGTCACTGCACACACGACCCGCCTCAGTAATCAGTTGAAGCAATTAGACACCCCTGTAGTGTGCCTGTGATACACACAATGAACATCCTCGAATCTCACATAATCTGGGATCCTACTTCTGATTCACTCGAAGTTGTGCGTGATATCTTCTTCCTCACTTCCCTCACCTTGAGGGGCCACCTCGAAATCATGTGGGACCCTCCGTGCTATGGGGGACATCCCTCCAGGTCTCTCTACCAACATCTGTAATACATGGATAAATATTAGAACATATATAAACAAAAAAATCATAATACTCATCAAAATAAAAAAATGAGTTTTTACCCAAAGCCTCATCCTAGAAATATCCTTCTAGGAGTGGAAGGTTATGATCACCTGTGAAATTAGTGCTGGTGTATGGTTAGTCCTCTTTGACAATGAGGTGTCAGCAGAGCTAGTAGAAGAATTCTGACTTCCATGACATATGTTTACCACCTCCTAATTGAGACATCAACTCCGCCCAGCAGACCATCTATGGCTCTGGTGCTGGTGGTGTAGGTAATATCACCTCCTAGCATTGGAATATCAGTAACTATTCTAGGATGAATGGTATTAATATGGACCGATATCCAAATTATTTTAGCTTTCCATTCTTGCACTTCGTTAACTGACGCTTCAAGTTGATTGTTACATCTTCCGCCCAATTATAAATTGTTGGAGCCATGTAATCCACGACAAGTTGAAGCTGTGTCTTTGTAGCTTCATGAGGGGCATGAGATCTGGTGGCTCGAGTTATAGTGTCCAACACTACCCGTAATTCCAAATCAAGTATTGTCTTAGTATCCACTTTGCCTCTCTTTGATCCTTTCTTTTCTCCTGGGCATAGTCTATATATTATCATGCCCATGCGCACACCAAGGGGTCGGGTACCTATCAGGATCAGTTTCTCTCCCCTCTACAATAATCTAGTGATGAAATAAATGTCAGAGACTTCTATCTCCAACTCTTGGTCATGAATCTTGAATCTTTCTTGATCGGTGTCCCACACACTGATCAAATATTGTAATAGTTCCAGTTGAGCTCGTAGACATGATGTAAAGAAGAATTTCAAGAGCCCACAATTTCTCATGGCTTCCATACATGCATCATTTTCCATGGCTTGTTCATCTTCCTCCCTGTGTTCTTATTCTTTCCATTCGATGACCATTTTAGCTGTCAATTTCTCTCCAAAACCATAATTGAGGCTCCCATTAGCCACAATATTGACATTTGAATCGTTTAAATTGGGCGTTTTAGGAGAAATTTTGTGTGTTTATTATTCACGGCGATTGGCACCTCCCCTTTGAAATTCTGTGGGGTTGGGTGCGACTCCATGCCCAAAACCTGCGTCAACCACCCCAACCAACCCATAACAAAAATTCCCTCAAAAGGCATCAAAAAATAAAATTCAAGAGAAGATGAGAGGTCTTACCTAGAGAAAGAGGATTTGCAAATGAATTCCTGGATTTCCTGCTATCAGATCCACAAGTTCATAGTGGAAAATGGTAAAATGCTCACAAGAGGGTGAAAAGGTAAAAAGTAAATTCTTTTTACTATTTACATCATTTTACAACCTTTTCAAAACCCTAATTACAATTTTGGCATATTTTTCGATTATTTTATTGTTTTATCTTAAAAAATGGGGTTTACGTTTGTATCTTGTGCAACAATAGGTCCTAAACATAACAACGATGAAGTGACGAGTTGTATTTTGTTACTTTTTTAGAGTCGATAAAAACACGAAAAAGTCATCCACTGGAGTCATATTTCAGCTCCTTTTCTGACTCTCAAAAATTGAAAAGATTGTTAAGACTCTTGTTGTTTTGAGCTCGTTAAAGGATTTGAAACACCATCTTCCTAGTATACGTTTAGCCCTTTTTAGGGTTGGGATTGATTATTTACGAAAAATGAATACCTTAGTTGAACATGGCTAAGATGTTCTCTCAGATATTGTTTTCTACCCTTTTGGATCTGTGGGACTATCTACGAAAAGGGAGCTACTAGATTTTTCTTTTCCGCTTCTTTTCAAACTCTCTAAACATGAAAATATGGCGATTTCTTCCTTTTTTAGACTTGTTAAAACTTAATGACATCGAAAATCATCACCACGACATTATATATTTTCTCCTTCCTAGCGCTTGAAAATATACTAGGATGGATTTTTCCAAAGGACAAATTTACATGGAAAGCATATGCTATCCTCTTCAAGCTTGTTTCCAAAAATAATTGGGGTACTCGCTAGAAATAGTGGGGGAAAATGGAACTAGTTCTCAGTCGTGTCGGCTGTATGTCACTCTTGAACATGACACTTGTCTGTAATTTGTGTTAGGTTGGGGACATCCCACATTCATCATTTTTCCTCCATGGGTTTGGGTTATCTATTTTGACCTCTCATCTTCTCTTTTCCACATCATCATGACCTCAGATACCTTGATGTCAAATACTTCCAAATTCCAGAGTCATGTCACCCATATGTTCAAGAGAAGTTTCCTTTGCAGTTTTCAACCCCTCATCCCCTGTTCAGTCTTGATTCACTATCATATTATTCCTGTGTCTCGTGTCGATGATGTGGGAAACATTATGGACCTCCTTTGACTGATCACTTCCTGTCGACTTCAGCTCATTATCCAGGAAGTTTATCTAGAGACTCCCTTCCGGTACCTTAGAACTTCCATGCCTCAATGGAAAGTTATTCACATTCGATGACAGGTTTTCATCATTGGCCTCCGATCGAGTGATTTCACAGGTGTTCAACGTTAGCTCATTGTTCACATTTTTCAGACTATACTTGTTGTACGTTGAGAACCATTGTCATTATTGGTGGTTTCTCTCGTGCCTATTAATAGCTTTCGTCATTGGCTGGTAATCATGTGATTTTCTTGCATGTTCAACTCCATTTCATTCATTTGCATGCTTGATTTTGTACTTGTTTGGGTTGCGATGGATCGCAAGACCCTGGGTTTTGTCTGATGAAATCTAGGCTACGGGATGATTTGGTTTATCATGACTATATACATGACTCTTTTTCTTGGATGGGTGCAACCAAACCTGATTCTATTTGTTGATGCATTTTACTGTATGGTTGCATCCATACCTGGGATCTTATTATATGTACTCTATTATGGATGGCTGCGCCCATACCGCATATTCATGTATCAGAGATATAAGTTGCATTTGATCTTATAGGTTTCCTAACGACGTCGTTTTGGTTTGGGCATGTTCTCATAAAGAATTTCACCCCTCCCTGTCTCTTGGACTTCATGCTTTAGGGGGCATTTGTTACACAGTATTTTGTCACCATCCCTGTAATCCCCATCCCAAACATTGGAGGACCATTTCACTGACCTCTGTGTATGGTCATACATTTCCATAAATTTCATTGCATCCCTTGGCATATCAAGATCATAATATCTCTTGATAATTCCTCAAGCAGACCTTCAAAAGCGTATGGTTTTAGGTCAGTGTTGGTAGGCAGTTATGGCCTTGTGCACATGAAGAAATTAACACCAGGCCACATGTCCTTTGGCACTCTGTCTCAAAAGGGCACCCACTCTGAGCTCTTTTTGGATTTTTTTTAAAAATAGAAACGAAGCCTCCAAGCTTAACAGCTTCATGAGAAAATTCATCATGGTTTGTTCGAGTGAATCAAGTCAAATTCCTCCCTTCGGCTTGTTAGTTTGTACAATTTTGCAACTCCCCAAAGGAATAGAACTCTCATGCATCTTATGTGGAATCCAAAACTTCCTCCTCCTCTCCTATAAATTGTTCCTCCTCACATTGATTCAACTAGTTGAACAATCATTAGTATAGCTAATATGTTGAAGAAAGAAGAGAAGAATCCATTATTGAGAGAGAGTTTAAGCCCATTGCCACATTGAGTCGAATTCCCAACGAATGCTCGAGACGTGCCCAACTGAACCCATCAAAGGAGATCTGCAACATCAATGCATAAGGTTATAAAATTTGTTTTCTCTATCAATAACACATGACTGGTTTCTAGTTCCAATTTTGATTCCATTTATATGAAAAGTGTTTAGCTCTCCTTAACTAGTTGAATAGTTGTATATGAATGTATATGGTTATATGTTGTCATCGTTTGTTTGATCTTTGTGCAAACGCATGAACATCATCACCAACACGGAGCACAAGGCGTGAAGACAAAGATCAAAGGAGCGGTGCCGCGTGCCACGACAAAAGAATTGGACCAAGGTAGGACATCTGTTTCGATCCATATTTCATTTATAAGATAGGAATTCAGGAGTTAAAAATGTTCCCTTGTTGCTAGACCCACGCTAGGGCTAGAGGGATCACCTCTGTTCAGAGAGCGGGTTTTCCTACTCAACACCATATTTCCATTAGATACAGAAAACATTTAATTGTTAAAATTTCAATAAGGAAAATCTCATAATATAGATAATATAATATTTAACATATTGTTATATTTTTCAAAATTTTATAAAAAATAAATAATAGAAAAATAATGAAAACTAAATTACATGAAACTCATTAATGTAGAGAATTATAAAAACATGCAAGTAAAATTCCAAACCAACAGTTACAATAAACCATATTTTCTATAATAATATGAGTCCAACATAATAATGAAATATAAAATGAGAAACTTAATGTTGAGAATTACAAAAACATGTAAATAAAATTCCAAACCAACTATTACAGTAAACCATATTTTCTATAATAATATGAGTCCAACATAATAATGAATTATAAAATGAGAAACTATTTTAATAATTGTAATTTTTTAAATATAAATTTATATTATATAAATTACTATTTTTTCATACTTTCTAATATATAATTTAGTAAACCAAAAATGGTAAAACCCAATACTATTTTACACACTTTCTCATATAAATTTTCATAAGAAAAAAATTACAAATATATAATTAGAAATACATAATTTTGATAAACTTAAAATTGTAAACCCAAATACTATTTTTTTACACTTTCTCATATAAAATTTGATAAACAAAGAATTACAAAGTTAATTTTTTATAAACCAAAAAAAATTGTAGTCTTTGTTTGAATGAGCATGTGGATGAATATTTCTGTATGTATTCTACTTGAGATGGTTTTGGTTGAAAATTAGCAAAACCTAATCTAGAATATTCCCCACAGTGGATGAAACACCCCTGATCTAAACCGTAGATGCATCCTTAGAATCAAGGTTGCTGCCAGGTGTTGAGTAATGAATAACAGTCTAGAAACTTCCTGAGATTGCTATATATGTTGCAAGATAGCTAAGGTTGGGTATGGTTAGGTTGAAAACCACCATATAACCTTATGGCAATGGCCTACGGGGTGGAACTGCCCAGTCACTTATTGGTGCATAATTTTTTTCATGTATAATGACTAAAATGATATGTACATCAACCCAAACATGTTATCCACTGGCAGAATGTACATGTAAGTTATGTTTTAGTTATGAATTTCAAGAATAGGAGGATCCTTAATTAAATTAACTCTAAATTATGTTTCTTGTAGGTAGAACCAAACGACGAATTTCTAGTAGAACCTCAACATATTCTCGATCGAATATAAATAACACTTCGGAGGCGAGCCATCCCCCAAGATAAAGTGCAGTGGAACACCTTAGCTTGGAGGAGGCTACTTGGGAAGATGAAAACTCGATACAGGAAGTGTATCCTTAATTTTTTACTTGAATGAGGTAAACACCGAGGACATTGTTCACCTTAGGCAGGGAAAGATGTAACACTTGACTTATTTCTTAAACATTTTATGTTAATTTTTTTTTTTTACAAAATACGTTTAAAAAATTTAATAAAGGAAGGGATTAACGAATATGAGTATTTGTTAATAAAAATACTTGAATTCTATTTTATGAATAAAATTTAATTCAATTTTTGGTTAACTTATTCGTAAATTAATTCCAAAATTCCAGAGTGAAAAGGAAGAGGCAGCTTTGGATAGTTACCTTCCCGAAAAAGGATAAAAAGTAAATACTAGGATGGGGAAGGTCTTTTGTAAACCAAAAATAAAAAGAGGGTTAACAAAAAAATATTGTATGAAACAGTTTTACAGAGCTACTTTGGAGCTAGTGGAGCTCTCTAACCCAAGGGAAGATTAGTCTACGCTAAGGTCCTGAGGTCTAACTTCTGCATAACACTGCTACATAGACTTTGGTACAGAGCACGGGGGGAGTTGAGGATGTGATTGCCTCTCTCATGGTAGGGTGGCACAATCAATAAAACAAAAATTAAGATAAGTATCTGTACCATCTGTTCTTATTTGAGGAAAATGATTTATAATTATGAGTTAAATTTTCTTATGTTTAATTACTTTAAGTGATTATGGATACATCTCACAAAGGAATGCAAATGTACAAAGCTATGTCTTCCTAGATTAAAACTTGAAACGAAAACACAAAGTTATTTTTATAAAATATGCAAAGATTTAGATGTATAGAAATGTACTGTTGGAAATATTTTCAATGATGGCAAAGAATCACAAAGGAGCAACACCTGAACTATCATTAAGGAAAAGGCGCATAGAAGAACCAGCAATAAGGGAAAGGAGCAGATCAAACAACAATGCAGTAAGAAAGAATAAAAGAGAGGCAAGGAGCAGCATTAGACTATCAACAGAGGAAACAAAGAAGTGAATGCAGCTAAGAAGCAAGGCATACAAGGAGAAGAGGCACTTGATGCAGCAAAGGCAGTAGAGAAGCAGAAAAAGAAGAGAGGTAGCGAATGTAGAGAGTTAGCGAATGTAGCAGAGGCAATAAATGTAGGT
>JAXQQM020073459.1:0-99131 GCA_034641835.2 Pinus albicaulis
ACTACAATGCCATCTCTTAATGAAGGAATCCATATATCGATGTGTTCTATATTTGATTGTTGATTTACCTTATTCTAATCAATGTTAGTGTTTTGTAGTTGATATATGTCATTGTGATCAATGTCAATATTTGAACTTGATTTCTCTTAAAATATCATCAATTTACCCTTTTTTTTTGTCCTTGTTTTCCTAGGAGGATGAGCTCTAGGATGGAGTAAATAGCTTTCAAATGTCTTATAAGATGATAGGTCTTGCACTTGAACGTTGCGTTTTCATAATCCAAGACTTGTGTTGATTAAATTTTTTTTTATCCTGGAATACCCTTATTAAAATTCATTTTTCCTAGAAGACCCTTACTAAGACCTATCCCAATAGAGATACATATATATGTACATAATCCTGCTACAACTCTATCAAAATCTAATTTTATGTGTCTAAAATATTTTCAATATCCTTAAAACTGTTAAATATGATAAACATAATGGAAAATTGGGAAGAGAAACCCAAACTAGAATTCTATTAATCAGAGTAGTGTTAAAATCAAAATTTAGGAACCAATGGGTATAGTCTCATAATTCCCCAAAGCCATGAACCCTCTTCAAACATTCTAGATAATCTACATGATTATAGAGCTGCACAATAAAAATACTTTTAAAACACAAAGATATCTCACATTTATTTGTCGAGCATCAATTTATCCTCAACTTGCTTCACTCTATAAGCACTAGAAAGAAAAAAAAAGATTTGTTTTTTTGGTTGCTTCTCTCAAAGGCATCCCACTAGGGCCCTCCACTCCACCCTATTGCAAAGCCAAAACGAAAATTGAATCTTTGCAAATATGATAATCATCCTCATGTAAAACAATTATCCTATTGCTTATCATCATAAAAATATGTTCTTGAACAATATGAAATCCCAAACCATGTTCAGATGTTTGTTTTAAATCCACTATATAACTACTAAAATTCAACCCACCTATAAAAGACAATCATAATATGAAACTTTTTTTTATATAAATATATGCAACAAACAAAAAAATCTCTAAAACATGGAGTTGATATGGAAAGCCACAACTAAATTTGTCCATTGCGAATGATTTTCATTTTTCTAACCTATCAAAGCTCTATATATATATATAATTAATAATTTAAGTTATTTGATAAAACTTTTAAAATAAAGTTTTTTTCCACATAAATGGTTATTTCACTTTCATCCAAATTTCAATCAAATTTAAAACCAAATTTAACTTAAAAAAAAACAGAAATAAAGAAGATTAAACACTGTTTATCCCACGATGTTATCATTCTTAACACTGATGACTAATGGTGCATGGAACACTCTTCAAAATGACAAATACAACCCTGCTCCCAATACAGGTTAGTTTATCTGGGAGTTTTTATGTTGAGGATTTAACGAGACTTATTTGGTTTCGGATCTTAATGACTAGTGGATTTTAAAGTTAGTTTAATCATTGTTATGTTATATATATATATATATATATATATATATATATATATACCATCAAATTGGGGCAGCGGAAGAATGATGGGTCCGTAACCCAAGATCTTTGTTAACCTGTTGCAGAAGTCACTTATATTCCTTTGTTTATATAAGTAAGGTTTTGATATTTAAATTTCTTTAATGTTTTGGTCAATGTCACGTGATAATGATTCTGCGTTGAATCCACCCCACCCCATAATCACATTTATATATTTCAGCCTCTTCTCCTCTGAATTTTTCGTAATTATGGGTCAGAAAGTCAAGTCTCAGACAAAATTATTGGTTGTTGAAACGATGAAGACTATGTAGTTGTAGGCTGTAGCTGTAGCCGAAACCCTTTTCGTTGTGGAAGAATGGGTTCTGGTCAAAACCCGAAGGAACCTGCACTGATTTTATTGAAGAGTCTTAAAATGGATTCTTTTCAATTTAGAATCTTGGCATCATAAAGCCTTCTCAAATTGCAGGTGGGCCGTAAATATTTAAAAAGCATTCTCAATGTCTGTGTCTTGTACTTGCGGACCTACTAGCAGGCAGGCAGGGAATTGAGTTGACTCTTGTGATGGATTAGAAAGCCCTCCATTTTCGCATGGTCGGAGCTTCGGGTTATTTGGTACAACTCCACCCTAATAATTCTATCAATTTGGTTGGTGGGATGTCAGTTTTGTCCGGTCAAAGGATTTCGACCTCTTCAGTGGAGAGCAATTGTTTCCACACTGGAAACTAGTTGGTTCATGGTCAAAGTACAGTGGTCAAACTAGTTGGTTCATGGTCAAAGTACGTGGTCAAACCAGTTGGTTCATGGTCAATTGTTTCTGGTCAAAGCATCTCCACCGGAGGAGCAATTGTTTCCACACTGGAAACTGGTTGGTTCAAGGTCAAAGTACAGTGAGTTGGGTAGTTACCTTAATTAAGTGGAACCTATGCATCCAAACCTAGAAAGTTTTTCCACTCTTCAGTGGAGAGCAATTGTTTCCACACTGGAAACTAGTTGGTTCATGGTCAAAGTACAGTGGTCAAACTAGTTGGTTCATGGTCACAGTACATGGTCAAACTAGTTGGTTCATGGTCAATTGTTTCCGGTCAAAGCATCTCCACCGGAGAGCAATTGTTTCCACACTGGAAACTGGTTGGTTCAAGGTCAAAGTACAGTGAGTTGGGTAGTTAATTAAGTGGAACCCATGCAATCGAAACCTAGGAAGTTTTTTCTCGGAGAATAATGAATAAGATATAAGTGGAAAGGAGCGCTCTTGTAATAATGGTTATAATTGCGTATTAGATTGAATATTTACATTTTTAGTTTATTAAATAATAAATTTTAATTAAATATTTTTGATAAGTTTTAATTAAATATATAAATATTTTTTTTAAATTCAATATTTTTATTATTTGTTTTTCATATCAAATTTAAATTAAAATTAAAATTTAAACCTCATAACTAAATTCTCAAATAACTATAAAACAATGTATCAAGTTTCACATCATAGTTTAATTAAATACATAAACACATTTATTAAGTGAATGTAAAAATTATTATTATTATTATTTTTAAATTATATTTAAATTAACTATATTATTTAAATAATTATTATTATTATTTTTAAATCAATTAGTAAAAATTATTATTATTATTTTTAAATCACCTAACAGTTGAATATGCTTCGTCTGATTATGAGATCTATGGTTGTAGTTTATGGGAGTGCTTTCCACCTGGGCGTTACAAGTTAAAAAAAAGGTATTTGAATAATGAAATTTAATCAGCCCCATTGCTCCTGTAGCTGGAGGTAACGTGAGAGTTGAGGTAATTGAAAGGATTTTTACCTGTGATCACTTATGGAGATTACAGGTATTGTCGTGAGATTAATGTTAACATTTCATAATTAAGGGATGAGCAGTTATTGTTTCACAATTCACAACGAAAAATGTTGCATTGATTGCATTGACCTTCATCAACCTAATATTGTAGGTTGACAATTGCTAAATCAAGCCCATAACAAAGGTTTAATGTACTTCAAATACAGGTTTCCAACAATGGATATCCAAAGAATTTATGGTTTCCGAATATTTAATTTTGGATTTCCTAATTTGGTAAAATTTATGTTTACCGAAGTGGGTCATGTGTCTTTTCTAGCTCATCCTCTTCAATGACATTTGACGTATACCAGAGGTGTCCTCTGCAAAGACTTGCAAAAATTCACTAACAGAAAATGCCTGGAAAGATGGGTTTTCTTACTTCAATATTTCCTACTTCTTGTTCAATGAGGGGAAGAGTATAAATTATTTTTAGCGCATCTGAATATGAAGGAGAAGAAGAGGGGGGTTTGATCTCCTCCTCCTCCTCTGTTCAAACTTCTTATTCTTCTTTCTTTTCTGTAAGAGGGATTTTGTCAGTATCCTTGAACAAAGCCTTTTCCTCAATGGATGAATTAATATTCTCTGGAGACGTTGATCTAGGAAAAACTTTTCAACTTGGTCTCATCACCCATAACTTATGCCTATAGGGATTTCAAAACTTCATATCTATTACTAGAGGGAGGACGTTGATTAAATTGAGGCTTGCTAGCATGCAACCTCCTAGTTAAATGCTTCTTGTGTTTCTTTGTAACCAATTTGAATGCCCTCGCTTCATTATTACTATGAAAAAGATGGTCGATTTATCAGAGAAACTTGAGAAGTTAGAGCGCTTACAACATATTTAAAGGCGTCCATATTTATGACAAAAATTGTATTTAAAGGGAACACTGTTCATAATCCTAGGCCTAAAGATGGGACTAACCATTCAAGTTAATCTTAATCACCTTTGGTGCTGTCTTGAAAAATCGATTACAATGCACATTTTGATACAAAAGTTATTCTCCTTGTCCATATCACTAGAAACCAACATTAATCCATCTTAACTTCGACTTTTGGTAGAGGTGGAGTTAACATGTATATGTGTTGGTTTTGAGAAACACACTGATAAAATGTTTTAACTATAATAAAAATTATATATTCACTTAATTTACATAATATATATTTAGTATACATTGAAATTTTATTGATGGTTCACATTCTCTAAATTAAAATGTTGATATATGCCTCTCATTTTAGATATATATATATATATATATATATATATAAGGAACGCTATATTAAACAAATCCTATGTCTTGAATAAGAAAATATTGATTAATGGAATAAGAATCTTTGTTCCTTCTTGATTTGATGTTTAAATCTTTATTCAACATGCACATTGAAATATTTGATTTATAACTCACATTAAACCTTTTTTGTTATTAAAAATTTTAAATTTTATATTTTAATCACATATATCAAATAAATTACACATTCTCTCGAATAAAATGAAAATAGAATATTTTTTTCAATTTAAATTACTATTTTTCATATAAAAATGATAAAAAATTATGTTATTTAATATAGATATTGAAATATTTTATTTATGGTTAACATTTTTTTTTTTTAATTATCAATACATTTTTGTTTTAAATATTACATGTCAACTAAACACAAAATGAATTACACATGATGTAAAATGAATAAAATTAATTAAGCATGCCAACTATGGACTCCAAATGAATTATGCATCATGTAATATGAATAAAATTACTTAAGCATGCCAATTATGGACTCCATATTAAGTAATTTTAAGAAATTACACATACCTACTACCATAAAAAAAATATTTATTTATTTTTTTTCAATAAAATTAAAGTGGAATTGAATTATTTTATTTATAAACCAATATTATTTTTTGTTATTACTATTTTTTAATCTGTTAAAACAAATATTAATTTATTATTTTAAAATTAATGTTATATGACAACATCTTCTTCATATTGAGCTATAGAGCAAATCTCAACGCAAAAAACATATGAAGATGACATTTAATTTTGTTTTGTTTCTTTTTGTTGTATTTTTTTCATATATATTTTCCTTAGCATTTAGAAAAATGTTTACATATTTATATTACTCCTACAGAACTCCTTTATATCAAGTTGTAGGGCATCTCTCTGTGAAATAAATCAACCCAATTTATCTCCTATAGCCTTGAAAATGGATTCACCCGATCAAAGAAGGGAGATATATGACAATCTAATTGACACTGCTGCAGAAGAAATTTCCATCATGGTACTGAAATCCAAACACTAGTGGATGAGAAACATTCCTCTAGTGCCCACGAAATAAGGTCCAAATATGTAGATGTGATTCTTATCCTCACATTTTTTCAAAAGGAAAAGCATAATAATTATTTCCACAGTAGAAAATACTAATAGGAGCATGTTTTACTCAATCAATAGAGTTCCATTCTAAAAGAAAAATTTATATAGGCCAAAGGCCACTCAAATTAGCAATCAACCTGTTGAGAAATATATAGGGAAATAGTTAGGATGATTTCTTGTATACTTGATAACTACTTGTGATGTCTTTTTACTTTTTATTACTTATTAGGTTCTTATCTTATTATTATATTTTTATAATCATCAAACAATTACCGAAACAAGAATATCAACAGTAGATAAGAACACATGATATACGCTACAAACCAGGGCCAAAACCTCTCCACTTGAGAGGAAAACCCACAAATCTCTTCTCATCTTATAGATTCTTTAGTTGAAAAATTCCAAGACCTCTAGACCAAGACCAAGACCCTTCCAAGACCAAGTCCAACCTTCTTGATGTTTTTATTCCTTTTTCCAAGTCAAACCCAGTCAAACCTCTTCCAGCATCACAACTTCGACCCCCAACAATAGAATGTTGGCCTCTACTATATGTATGAAATTTTCAACCCTCACAACAACAACTACTTCCAAGATTTCTTGAGACCTTTGATTGAATTTCTCCTTATTCTAGGGCTTACGTATGACCCAATGAGCCTTCCTTCGTCCTTCTTTCTACACTTTCTCCAGTTTCGATCCTGCAGCAGAAAAAACCTAACCCAGTAGCAAAAACCCTAGTATCCTTCGTTCGCACATGTGAAGAGAGAGAGAGAGAGCGAGAAAAACAAAGAGAGAAATAAGCCAATCACTTGATCTTCATCGTTCTTCTTCCTTCGCTAGCCTCTTTCTTATTCTCCTTCACTTGCTTGATGAGAGAATGCATTGTTTCCATAGGAGGTTGAGTTCCCTCCTATATATAGGCTTCCAAGGTGGACTAAGTACCCCAAATTAGGCCGACTTCTTAGCTGGAAAGTCGACTTGGCCTTGGAGGGTATTTTAACACTTCAAAATACAAAAAACAAACAGAATGTTCCCGATGGTGTCTTCATCATATTATAATGACTCTTTTGAGTTATTGACCTAGGACAAGCCCTAGAAGCACTCAATGGGTGCTCGAACTCTAAAATAAAATACCTTGAACATGAAACCCATGATTCAAAAATAAAAATAATTTTTTTTCTTCCATTTTACAATATATAAGACTCAAAAGTACATTTCATATTTATGAATACCAAAACTAATTACACATTTTTCAACACTCCCTCTTAAATAGCGAGGTATTCAGAAATGATACATGGACATTCTCAGTATGAATAGATCTCATAAGAAGAGTCATATTGGTAAACCATATGTTTAGCGTCATAACAATCAACATTGTCACATAGTGAGGCCTTGCCTAACAAATCTATCTCTCCACAAGATCAGAGCACAATGTTGGTGAGACCTATGACTGATAAACACCATCAACATTGTCTCTAAAGGGACATACCCCACCGGGTGTTCACAGAGTATGTCCTTTTAGGACTATTCTTATCTAGGATTGTGATTCCTCAAAGAATATAGGTCATTTACAACTACCCCTACCTTGGATTCCCTAGATCATCCTCAAAGAGCATCAGATTCCAAATTCTTACCTAATCCTCCTTTCTTTCTTCCCAAAGTGAAGATAAGAATGACGTGTCTATCTCTCCCTCTCAACTAGGGAGGATATATCGACTAGTCCAAGCTTGTCTCTTAAGTACACAAGCTTCTTATTAGGAATATATTTTTTCAATGTGGCAGCTACCTTTTCATCAGTGGAGATATACCGTAGCTGCAACACACCATCCCGCACTAGATTTCGAATGTAGTGATACTTGTTATTTATATGCTTTGCCTTTCCATGAAACATTGGGTCTTCAAACAACATTATATAGTTGGTGTTGCCAAAATGTATCATTGTGAGGTCCATTGATCCTTCAAACAAGTCAGACATCAACTTCCTCAACCAACCAACTTCTCTACTTACTTCACAGGCTATAATATATTTAGCCTCAACACTACTAAAAGCAATTGACTCTTGATTTCTTCTCGTATAGGATACCATGGAGGATCCAAAACTAAATCATCCTCCAGTAGTGCTTCTTCCATCCTGCTCACTACCTCCCCAGTTGGAATCTGTATATCCAATCAAGTGGCCACCATTCCTCTTATCATAATTCAAGAAGTAGTGGATTGTTCCTTGCAGACATTTCAGTATATGCTTGGCTGTTATCCAATGATCATGCTTGGGCTCTACCTAGAACTAACTAAGAATATTCATTGAAAAACAAATGTCTGGTAGAGTATTCACCAAGTAAATCAATGATCCAATAAATTATATATACCTTGTGGGATCCACTGGGACTGAGTCAGAACTTCTTAGCCTCTTCAAGTTTGTGATCATGGTAGTTGTCATAGGTATGCAAGACATCATGTTAAACCTCTTCAACATCTCGATCGCATACTTTCCATGACCTAGATAAATCTCATTAGGTCCCTAACAAACTTCCAATCCCAAATAATAGTGCAAAAACCCTATATCCTTCATGTCAAATTCTTTTTCTAGATGCTTTTTACACTCTTGGATATGACCCTCCACACCTGTCATGAGAAAATCATCCACATACAAAAGAATGATTACGGGCTCATCCTTCACAACCTTGATATAGAGATTCAGATCAGTGTAACTCTTCGAGATCCAAATATTTGTAGGTATGCATACATCCTTTCATACCATGCCCTTGGTGCTTCCTTAAGGCCATAAAATTCATTCTTTAACTTGAAAACATAATTTTCTCTAAATTTGACTTTAAATCCCAAGGGTTGCTCTATATAGACTTCTTCGTCAATAGTTTCATTCAAGAATGCAGTCTTGACATCCATTTGATGAATGTTCCAACTCATCAATGCTGTCAATGAGACCAGTGAACACATAATTTATACCTTGTTGTAGGTGCAAATGTCTCATCATAAACGATGCCTTCCTGTTGAGAGAAGCCCCTAGCCAAAAATATTGCCTTATATTTATCAATACTTCCATGTGTTTCATGTTTAATCTTGTAGATCCACTTAGAAGTTACAACAAATTTGTCTTCAAGACTAGGTACGATCTCCCAAACTACATTTTTCATTATTGACTGATATTATTCATTCATGGAATATTTCCATTCTTGATGTTTGACAACCTCTTCAAATGTGGATGGTTATTCTTCTATTAGTTTCGTCATATAGGTTGCAAACCAAAAATATATTTTGGGATTCTTGCTTTCCTTGAGTTTTTCTTTGGCTGCTCCATGTCCTTCTACATCTAAAAGAGTAGATTTCAACCAATTAGGTCTCTTTCTACTTTCAAGGATGACCATAGGTTGCAGAGGTTCACTGGGACCTTCATATTCATGAGTGGAATCTTCTTAATCCCTGGTACCTTATTCCTATAATATACAAATTTCTTCATCATCACAGTCCATCGAGAGGTATTTTGATTTCTTGAATGCAATACTTTCATCAAATATAACATATCGACTAGCTTCTATTTGGTTTCCTTCCTTTATGTAGATCCTATATGCCTTTGAAGTGTCGCTATAGCCAACAAATATTCTCTTCGTGCTTCTAGGATCCAACTTCTTTCTCTTATCCTTCGGTATGTGAATATAGACCAGAAAACCAAATATTTAGAGATGTTCCACACTTGGTTTCTTCTCAATAAATGATTTTTCAGGAATCATGTTGTCTACTGATTTGTGAGGACTTCGATTTTGAATATAAACATAATTATTTTTTGCTTCACCCCACAAATTTTTTGACAAATCTTGATCGTGTAACATGGCTCTTACACTTTCCTCAATAGATCAATTATTTCATTCTAAAACTCAATTTTGTTTGGGATTTTATGGGACTATCAACTCCCCCTTAATCTGAGACTCCTGACAGAAAGATACAATTTCCTTTGAAGTATATTCTTCTCCATTGTTGAACCTTAGAATATTTATTATTCCTTTTGTAAGGTTCTCTACTTGGGCTTGAATTCTTGAAAATTTTTTAGTACTTCATCCTTGGATTTAAGTAAATAAACCCAAGTTTTCCTTGAATGGTCATAAATGAATGTCACATAATATATATTACCTCCAAGATACTTTATAGACATAGGAACAAAAACATCATAATGAATGATATCCAAAATCTCTTTTGACATCAGAGCACTACTTCCAAATGGTCTCTTGAAATTCTTACCTAATGCACATCCTTTGCATACTCCTTCATGATCCTCCTTGAGTTCAGGGATGCCATTTACCATTTAATTTAGAGTTGGTAAGATTTTATAGTGTATGTGACCAAAAATTTTATGCCAAATTTCACATGGACTTACTTTAATGTGAACCAAATCTTGAGAGAGAGGAGTCAAGAAACTATAGAGTATCCATTCATGATTCCCAATCATCTTTGTTTTTTTTATGTTCAATTTTTTATCCCATAATACTTTTCCATCTAGAAAAGTGGATCTATCTCCCTTATATTCTAGACAAGAAATAGAAAGTATATTATTTTTCAAACCTAGAACAAATAGGATGTTTTTAGAAGAGATATGAATGAGTTTTTTTAATAACCCAACGTTTCATACTTCTTAAGTGATTCCATCATCAGGGGTAAATACCAAATATTATTTGAAAATATTTGTGATGATGTTGTTGAGATGAATATTCCATCTATTTTCTAGCTCAAGCAAGTTTGATCCAATTACTCTTACGGGATAACTCTTCTTATCACCAAGCTCAACGGAGTAAGAATATTTTCCTCTTGATAAGTTCTTTAGTTTATTGTGCTCACCAATCATGTGTTTTGATTCTCCATTGTCGATTACCCAAATATTCTCATCTTCAAATGTACCGATAAGTGCTGAGAATAGTCCTTCATCATTTGTATATGTCTTGGTTATCATTAGGGGAATTTTGAGGTCTAAAATGGGCCTCCTAAGGAAATAATAAAATAGTAGATAAACCAATAAAATAACATTTATGAATTTTCAATTCACTTTTTGCACCACGATTCATGTAACTATAGTTAAATTCAATTCAAAAGTTGTACCAAAATAAAATTAATAAAAAAATTGTATTGATGTGACTATAAATAAGAATGAGATTTTCAAGAAAAAGTCATTATCATTGAACAACTAATGCATTTGTCCTTTGTACTTAACTAACTTAAAATAAAATATAAATATAAATTTATAAATTCTTAATTATATTATATGCCATTAATTAAAATTTATATTATATAAATTGTATAATAACATGTAATTAACATACTATATAAACATAACATAATATAATATAATATAAGATAATCAATGTATAGGGATATGCATTGTTTCTTTCAAGAAATATGAAATGACAATAATATACTTTTATTCAAAAAGTGTGAAATGACATTTATTATGAGTACTTTACTTTGAATTTAAAAGTACTTAGAGCATTAATATGGTTAACCATGACTTTTTATCCACATTTGAGAATGTGACAAGTAAGTACCTTTAACTCAAGCAATGCCACCTCAACCATTAAAGATGATGTCATCCCCTAAAATTTGATTGGTTCTCATAAAGTGAATTTTGATTGTACATTTTTCTTATGAGGCCCATTTTAGACCTCAAAATTCCCCTAATGATCACTCTTGAAAGACAATAGGAGATTCCATAATTCCTTGACACCCTTCTTGAGATGATTTGCTACCATAGAAAAATTCTTTAGAGACTTATTCAAATGAGTATTGATCTTCATCATGCCCTCTTCCAACCTTAGCTCTGAAACCATGTTGAGAAATATATAGCGAAATAGTTAGGATGATTTCGCTTATAGTTGATCACTGCTTGTGATGTATTTTTAATTTTTATTTCTTATTAGGTTCTTATCTTATTACTATGTTTTTCTCATGATCAAACAACTTCCAAAAAAATAAGAAAAATTGTTTACAAGAACACAAGATATAGGTTGCAAGTCAGGGCCAAAACCTCTCCACTTGAGAGGAAAACTCACAAATCTCTTATCTTCTTATAGATTCTTCAATTGATGTATTCCAAGACATCTAGACCAAGACCAAGTCCATCCTTGCTAATGTTGTGCTTCCATGTCCAAATGAAACCTAGCAAAATCTCTTCCAACAACACAACTTCAACCCCCAGCAATAAAATTTCAACCTCCACTGCAGGTTTGAAATTTTTGGCCCTCCCTACAACAACTTCTTCCATGCGTGTCATCTTATTTTGGGCTTATGAGACTTCTTGAGACCTTCACTTGAATTTCTCCTTCTTCTAGGGCTTAAGGATTATCTAATGAACCTTCCTTCATCCTTCTTTCTACACTTTCTCCAAGTTTGATCCTGCAGAAGCAAAACCCTAAACCAACAATAGAAACCCTAGTATCCTTCCTTCACATGTGTGAAGAGAGAGAGAGAGGTAACTCAATCGCTTGATATTTATCCTTGTTCTTCCTTTGCTAGCCTCTTCCCTATTCTCCTTTGGTTTCTTGATGAGATAATGTATTTTTTCCATAGGAAGTTGAGCTCCCTCCTATATATAGGCTTCCAAGGTGCACGAAGCACCCAAAATTAGGCCAACTTCTTAGTTGGAAGGCCGAATTGGTCTTGGAGGGTATTTTAACACTTTTAAATACAAAAAAATAGTTATTTTTACAAGTTGAAATGTGCCTAATGGAGTATTTTTCATATGATAATGAATCTTTTTACTTCTTGACCTAGGAAAATCCCTAGAAGCACTCAATGGGTGCTTGACCTCTAAAATAAAATACCTTGACCATGCAACCCATGCTTCAAAAATAGTAATAATAATTTTTATTTCATTTTGCAATATACAAGACTCAAAATTACATTTCATATGTATGAAGACTGAACCAAGTTACACATTTTTCAACACAACCATATTTCCTTTAATGTAGATACATTCATCTTCGGATAGGAGGAAAACCCCAAATTAAGAGATGGAATTAAATCTTCCATTTCAAAATAGTTTTTGCCTATATATTATATGTGTTGGACAGTTTTCAAACATGTTTTCTGTTGAAAATTTCACCAAGAAAGATTCTAATTTAACTTTCCCTTGAACTAAATTAGAAGAAAATTGTAATTCCACATCACAGGAGAACTTGTACAAGTTAACTAAGTTAGTTTCACTTATTTGTTTTAGTTAATTCGAGTTTAGGGTCTAGCTTGAGTCATGTAGAGTTTATCCTAATTTTTAGGAGCTGTGGTTGAGTTTATTTTGAGTTGTAATTAATTAATCCAGTTTATCTGAGTTTAATTCAGTTAAACTAGTTCCAATTGTTGGAGAAACTAGTGGAAGGTCTCATAGTCGGGTGTGTACTCTATGATTAACCAGTTAAATGATAAATCAGCCACAAATAACTCATGCATGCAAGATATTTGAGTTATTTGAGTTCAAGGGTAGTAAAATATCAGTTGTATAATCATCTAAATTTGTATAGTTGGTGCACGTTGCCAGAGGAAGTCTTATGATGAATTTTGTATTTGTGGATGAGGAATTTCTCTAACTAATAGGGGCTAATTCCCAAGGAAAAAACACAAGGAAATAGGGACTTGGGACAGCAAAAAATAAAAAATTGGTTAAGTATTGTCCAAGTCTTGTATAGGAAGCAGTGAGACAAGTATATATAGTGTAGAGGTTGCTCGAGCTTGAGAAAATCATTGTAATCTTCTCATATTTTATGACTAATGCAATATACATATAACAAGGGTTTTTAGTTGTGTCTTTCCCTAGGAAATAATTATGTAATGTGTTGCTTGAATTCTTTATCTTTTATGCTTCGTGATTTCACAATCATTTAATTGTTTTTGTGGATGAGTAGAGTAGATTCAAGCCTATTGTTTTGGTAAATTACAATTATCAGTTTGAATATATAAGGAATTTGCACATGATATCGGAGTTGAAATCAATATAGAAAATAATAATACGAAATTATCTTTGCAGGAGGAACGATTTTTTTATAGATCTATTCTTTAGAGTTAGCAGCAGGATCAAGATGGCGTTCTATGGTATAAGGTTAGAGTATGCCATTAAGGGTAGCTAAAATGGCATTGCTTGGAAGGACTGAATGGAATTAGTCCATTAAGGGAATTTAGAGGTCTAAAATGGGCCTCCTAAGAAAAATGTGCAACCAAAATAAGCTTTATAAGAACCAATAGGATTCAATATGATTATTTCAAGCATGGGGGATGATTCACCATTTTTTAAGTAAAAAGGTAAAAAGATTAAAAAATAATAAAATAACAAAACTAGTTCTTCAACTCGTATTTTCAACTTATCTCCCAAATATTTTACTCGAATTTCAAGTTGGAGTACTCGTTGGATGCAAAATTTAATTCCTAATCCAAGGAGTACCCATGTTGCATAATTTTGATGGACCCTGCTACATGAAAAATAAGAAATAATGAAAACATGTGATTGCAATCACGTTTTTCATGTATTTATCATTTTTCGTGTAGTAAGATCCATTGAAAGTATGAAACATGGGTACTCCTTGGATAAGTAATACAATTTTTCATCCAACGAGTACTCCCACTCGAAATGTGAGTAAAAAATTTGGGAGATAAGTTGAAAATACGAGTTGAAAAAGTAGTTTTTTATTTTTTTCCTCTAAAATTTGATGATGTAATCAAATCTTATTTTATTATTTCCACTATTATTTTATAATTTCCTTATGAGACTCATTTTAGACCTCAAAATTCCCCTAATTCATGGAAGATAATGGGTTGAAGGGATACATTCATAGCAATGTTCCGAGACCAACAACTATTGATGCACAAAATCTAGCATAATGGAAGAAGAATGTAGCCAAGGCAAGAAGGATCTTATTGGAAGGGGTTCGAGATCATATTATATTGAACTTCCACAAGAAGGAGACTCCATATGTAATGTGGAAATCCTTGAAAAACATGTTTTAGAAAAGTAGTGACCACATGAATGTGGCACTAAAAGAAAAAGTTCAGAAAATCAAGATGGAAAATGGAGAGCTTGGGAGTGTTGGCTTTATAGTTGCTAAAGATGATCTGGTTAGAATAGCATTTCTGGGCCTACCCAATAGTTGGAATAACTACCAGGATTCAATAATGAGATGGAGAAGCTACTAAAGTGGGAGTATTTGTGATCTGACTTGGTACAAGAAGAGATAAGGCGGAACACCAGAGATGGATCCTGTTAAACACCATGTTAAACACACACATGGTGTATGAGAAGAATAAACACACACACACAAGAGACTCAACACACAATGAAGGATAACCGTGAGGCTTTCTTATTTTTCCATTAGACATGATGTACATTTATAGTACAATGGTGTGACTCTTGGTTTCATCTTCCAAGGTCACTTGGACTCCATTGTGACTTTTCGCATTGCACACCTACCCATAGAGGATTAGGTGTTCCAACATCCCCCCTTAATCCGAAGGGGTATGTGTGAGTCCAAGAAGAGAGTTGTAATACAAATCTGTAAAGTATGCATGGCAACACTTGGGCTGACTCAACTCTCTGAAATGTTGGAAAAAAGAGGTGGTTTAAGGATGACCACCAACACTGGAACGCAATACTTGTTGCATTTCCTAGAACTCTTCCAAAACTGGCAAGAGGCTAAAAGCTTCTGCTAGAGGAATTGTCCCTTGTAAAAAAGGGAGACCTTGAACCTAAAAGAAAGGAGGTCTACTACCTGTGATGGTTTTAAGATTACCAAAAACTCTGGAATTCTTTGAAGCATTTCCTGGAACTCAACCAAGGCTGGCAAGAAGTTGAAGGCTTCTTCTAGAGGAAGTGTTCCTCATATATGAAAGGGAGACCTTCAACCTAAAAGAAGGGAGGTCTACTACCTGTGATGGTTTTAGGTTATCCACCAACCAAAGATGATGGTTTAAGGTTGTCCACCAACCGAAGGCACGCTCATGGGCATCCGTGTCTATGGCTTCATCTATGAATCTGGAATGACGAATTGTGGCTCAGGCTCACTTGAACTGCTATGTCTCTAGCTACAACTCTGAACATGGAATGAGAGATTGTGGCTCAGGCCCGCTTGATCTGACGTTGAAGCTTGTACATGACCACCATTTTCCCCCTTGTCAGGGACAAGGTGAGATGATGGCGAAAACTCAACTGAAAGTTTGTTCAATATCCGTGAACAAGTTCTGACATGCAACTTAAACATCTTCTTGGCTGTTGATGCCCATTGCCAAGAAGCGATCCATCCAAGATGAATCTTTGTTCTTGCAGGAGGCTTGTTTCTGAAGCATCTGTCTGAAGAATGGGTGTGCCGACCATAGTGCTTACATGGGTGAAAATCAAAGCAATGATCTTTCATATGGCCAACTCGATCACAGTGTTGGAATTTTACAATTTGCTATTGTTGTGGAAGTGGAGCAGGATCTGGAATAGCTGCAGTTGAACTGTCATACATGAATCCGGTACTCTTAAATTTGATGGGCTTTGTGTAGTCTGGAATATGAAAGGACACATCCTTGTCATATCCAAGACCAGTTCAGTGCTTGTTGTGGACAAGCTCTTCCCAACGTCTGATGATGGGCTTGAGAAGTGCAGGCTGAGCTGTTGCATCTGCATGTAGATCTACTCTTGTACAAGGAACTGAATGGGAATCGACTTCACCTTTACTGACTTGCTGCTGATGGGAGTCCTTCTCAATATTCTGAACAGAAACAGGTTCAGAATGGTGACTCTTTTGCTGAAGTTCATCCTATTGAAGTTGAGTTTCCAACTGCAAAAACTCACTCTTTTCTTGTGCATCTAGCAAACAACTTTGAATATTACAAAGAGCATTCTTGCTCATTTTTATCATATCATCAACATTTGAATGAATGAGGTTATTCAACAACTCTAATGCCTCATTGATTTTAGCCATTTTTCAACAACTTAGGCTCAAAAAATGAAAAGGTGTCGGCTTCAACTGAAAATGCACCCGTTTACAATGTGATTCAACTTTCTTTCAAATAATTACAAATGACTCAAGAAAACTTCCAACGATGGAAATCTCAAAGTATAATAATATGTTGCTCAAATTATGGAGGACAATCAATAATTTTTTCAACAACTCAAATTCTGATTGCAGCTATGAATGAGCAATATCCTCTCACAATACAATGTCAATACAATAAAATATCTCTGCAAAATATGTGCAGCTGAAAACACTATGCAAGAAGCTTTTAAGGCAGCTGATTTTTTTCTTCAAAAGATCTATTTTACACCAATAGCAACTCGTCTTCACATGTAAATTTCTTTAGAAAATCACCCTCTTGTATATGCCACAAATCACAATGCAAAATTGCAATTTTCCCTATGTGTACTGTCCATTTACTGATATGTCATTTTCTCTTTGTTGTTGTTCATTTTCTCTTTTTTTCTCTTTCTCTCTTCCTCTCTCTCTGTTGTTTTTTTTTTTTTTTAATTAATTAAAAATTAATTAAAAAAAAAGGAGATTAATTGAAATGGGAATTAATTAAAGAGAGGGGGAAAGAAAGCTTAAGGATTTTTTTGTTTTTTTTATTTTTTTATTATTTTGAAAGGAATTACAAAAAATTGGAGGGATAAAAAAATTAAATATTAAAATGGAAAGGGAAAGTTTGATAAGAGAAATTTATTTAAACAATGGGAGGGAGTTATTAAGAAATTTTTTAAAAAATGTGGGGGGAGGGGATTTTAATTGGGGGAAGGGATTTAAAAAAAAAAAATTTAAAATCGAAATTTTGAAAGGCGGCCTTGAGGGCCGAGGGAGGGAGATACAGTGTGGAGGCCGAGTGGCCAAGTGAGGGGCGTAAGGCAGTTGGAGGGGAGTGGTGGCTGGAGTGATAAGGGATCTGTGTTGGGTGGGGTGGAGCGCAGGCAGAGGAGGGCGGAGGGAGCGAGGGGGATGGGGGATTAGGAAGAGGGAACAGGAGTGGTGAGGGGGGAGCGTAGGTGCAGGGTCGATGTTTGAGTGAGTGGTGAGAGGGGTAGGAAGGGCGGAAAAGAGCTGAAGGGTGAGGGAGGGTGTGTATGCGAGGGGGCGGGTAGTTTATGGAGGGAGGGGGGTGCCGGTAGGGTTTGGGGAATGGGGGTGGTCGAGTAGTGCGGGTAAGGGGGGAAGCGGGAGGGGAATCGGGTGAGTGGATAGGATTGCAGTGGGGTGTGAGTGTCGAGTGGGAGCAGGGTGCCGTGAGGGTAGAGAGGTAGGAGCAGGCCGCAAGGGTTAGGGCGAGGAGGGGAACGTAGGGAGCAGGGGTAGAGGGCGGTCGTGTGTTGGAGCGGTGAGGGGGGTAGTGTAGGTGGGGTGGTAGGGATAGGTGCCATAGGCGGGGGGTGGGGGGCCATTGTTTGGAGTGGGTAGAATGTTGCAGGGGCCATGGGACAAATGTTTTTAATTTTTTTGTATATATATATATATATATATATATATATATATATATATATATATATATATATATATATATATATATTTTAATTTTTTTTTAAATTTTTTTTTTTTTAAATGTTAAAATAGCAGAGAGGAAAGCAGGAGAAATGAATTTTTAGAGACAACAAAATTTTAAGTAAGCAGTAATACACAGAAGATTGCAGAAATTGTCAATAAAAATCAGAAATTTTTCTCAGGAAATGTGGCAGAATTTCGCCAGTAAAAACTCAGAAATTTCTCAGAGAATTTCTCAGAAAATTTCAGCAGTAAAAACCCAGAAATTTGCAGAGATTTTTCAATGAAAAACTCAGAAATTTTTTCTTTCAGAAACCCACTTTGAAACACTATTCCAGCAGCTTTTCAAAATGCAGAATTTAATAGGTAGAAATTGCAGGAAGAAATTAGAATGAAAACCTTCAGATGCACAGTGCTGCTCTTCTTCAAAACCAATTTCTGAATGGGGCAAAATGTCTGCTGCAACAATCTCTGAGTGATGCAAAAATGCCAAGAATTTTTGCAGATATGCACATGCCATAAACACAAATGTCTCACTCAAGGTTGAGCTGGTTATGAACTTCTCAACTCTGATACCATGTTAAACACCATGTTAAACACACACATGGTGTATGAGAAGAATAAACACACACACACACAAGAGACTCAACACACAATGAAGGATAAGCGTGAGGCTTTCATATTTTTCCATTATACATGATGTACATTTATAGTACAATGGTGTGACTCTTGGTTTCATCTTCCAAGGTCACTTGGACTCCATTGTGACTTTTCACATTCCACACCTACCCATAGAGGATTAGGTGTTCCAACAGATCCTCATGTAAGAATGATGATGAGGAGAAATGTTCCTTGGATAGAAAGGAAAAGAAAAGGAAAGGGAATATATAGAAATCCAAGTAGATTCCAGTAAGATGGGAAAGAATAAGGACTTCTCAAAGAGTGAATGTTTTCACTGTTAATAGCTAGGACACTATGCCACGAAGTGTCCACAAGAAGGCCGACAAGAATACCTTAGGAGGAGTGGTAAGTGATGCACTAGCTTAGAAATTCGAGTTGGATTTCACCCTCATTAAATTCATGGTGACATTGGTGATGGGTAGTTTGTCATATCTCGATACTAGAGCCTCATTCTATATGACTGACAACAAATAATTTTGTAGGGACTTGGAGGAGAAGCACCTCCATATGCACATCGAGATGGGAGATGATGGAAGGTATAGCGTGACCGATATCAATATTTTTACTTTTCATAGGGAATCTTGTTCTCCTATAATATCAAAAGATGTCATGTATGTTCTGGGTATGAAGAAGAATTTATTTTCAGTTTCTATCTTGGAATATCGTGGCTATGATGTGACATTTAGTAAAGGAAAGGATTTCCTTCATCACATAGCCACAAGACAAGTGAAGCGGATCGGGTTTCAGGTGAAGAACCTCTACAAATTGGATGTAGAAGACTATGTTTTAATGAGGACGTAGAGCCAAGACATCAGTGAATTACGGCATAAGCGACGTGGCCATTTGCACGATGGAGCTTTGAAGATCATGCTACATAATTATACAGGACTTCCCAAGGGTTCACTACAGTAGAGAGGTACATGAAAAGGGTGTACATTCAGTAAGTACACCAAAGCCACATTTCATGATAAGAAGATTCGAGCACAAATGATCCTTTAAAGAGTTCACTAAGATGTTTGTGTACCATTCTTGACACCCTCCATGACCAATCACAGGTATTATGTGATATTTGTGTATACTTTCTCACATAAGTGGTGAATCTTATTCATGTAGAAGAAAGACCAGACATTCTCAAAATTTTGTGAATTTGAAGCACTTGTTGGGAAATACACAGGAAGGAAAGTGAAGGCACTCAGGAGTGCTAACGATGGAGAATATGTGTCAAATTAATTCAAGAAATTTTGTGCATCGTAAAATATTTTAAGGGAGATAATAACACCCCATAATCCATAACAGAATGGGTTTTCTGAAGGGATGAAAAAACATATTGTGGGAAATTCACATGCGATGTTTCATGATCAGGGCCTACCATTGCAATTGTGAGTGGAAGAATGCATCACAACAGTATATGTGTAGAATAGGAGTCCTCATCATATTCTCAAGATGAATACACTAGAAGAAGAATTTTTAGGTAAGAAATCATATGTAGCACACTTCAATATCTTTGGTTCATGAATTTATTTTCATGTTTCCAAGGGTGAAAGGAAAAATCTAGAACCAACAACTGAGTTTGGAATATATGTGGGCTACACAGATACACCTCATAACTCTCGGGTGTACCTTCCATCTCACAGGATGAAATTTGTTTGTAGAGATGTGAAGTTCGATGAAGAGAAGTCCATGAGGTGTTCCCTTGGGAGGGAGCTTCAGTTGCATTTAGATGTGGAGATTTTAAATCCAAAATAAGAACCTTAGAACATTGTGGAGCAAACACAAGCTGAGGAGAAAAGAGTGGAAACACCCACTCATGCAGAGACATCCAGAGATGGAGGTAAGCGCACTAGAGAAGCTAACATATTGATGCATGATGCTAGAGATAATGTGGGAGCACCCACATCATAGTGTAGGAAGAGGTGGTCACAATATTGGAACACTAACTACATGCCTCTAATGAGTGAGAGTCTAGAGACTAAGCCATCCTCATTCGAGGAAGCAGCACAACAACCAATATGGGTTGATGCAATGGTAGAGGAATATGATTCCATTTTCATGAAAAGTGCTTATGAAGTTTTCCCAAGCCCAGAGAACAATTCATTTGTAGTTTCCAGGTGGATCTAATAGGTGAAGAAAGCAATAGATGGATGGGAGTGTCAAGAAACATAAGGAAAAATTTGTGGCTAAAGGGTTCTCTCAGGTGGAGGGAATTGATTATAAGGAGAATTGTTCTCCACTATAAAGGTACTCTTCAATCAGATTAATTCTAGCACTTTTAGCAAATATGGGATGGAAAATACATCAGATTCACTACATGAAAAAGGAAATTGGTGAGGTTCATGCCTGTGACAAGCCTTTAAGGTCTGTCACCAATGTCACATATGGTGACAGTCCATTAAAAAACGTTGTTGTAAGTGAATATAGTGACGGTCCTTTAAGGTTTGTCACCAAAGCCATTTTCAGTGACACTTTGGTGAGGGTTGTTAAAGGTTCATCACTAATTATCTCTTTGGTGATAGTTCTAGTGACGATGTTTTATTGACCCTTACCAATGCTCTTTTTGGTTACTTTTGGTGATAGTCAAAAAAATTTCGTCATCATTAATAATTCCAATGAGTTTTTGATGATGCACTGTGCATGTTACTATATTTTTTTTCAAAATGTAACAATTTAAGACCAATATTGTGGATTCTTTTTCATTATGTTTCGAAGGCCATATAGTGGTTAGATTCAGTCAATTTGTTAAGAATTAATTTGTGTCTATCATTTCTCTCAAGTAATGAGAATATTGTTTTTCTATGAGTCAATACATGATTAATCTCTAATACATTTATTATCTAATAATTTCCCTTTAGATAAAGTTCCACTAGTGTGTGTAGAAACTATATTATTTAATAAATAATCAAGCTTTGCAAATTCTATTAATGAGAGAGATCTAGTGCTCCTCAACACTCTTGGCACATATTAACATGCTTTGGTACACAGTAACATTCCTTGGCACCTCGCATGTCTTAGAACATCTTTGTACCTATAACATATTTCCATGACTAGGACACCCAAGCACATGTTGGCAGGCCCTAGCATAACATACCACTCTCCTAGCATGTGTTGGCATGCCTTGTATTCCCTAGCGTGCCCTTGAACACTTTGGCATGCATTAACATGCATGAGAACTTGGAACACATTGGAACTTGGCATGTATTGGAACCTATTATTAGTGTGCCTAACATGCCCCTTTTGAAAAAGATAAATTCTTGACTTATTAACCCTCTTATGTGTTTATTTCCTTGCATTTTAACACTATTCTTATTTTTGTTGCCTTGATACTCCTTGACACATATTGGCATACCATGGCACCTTGCATATCCTATCATGCCTTAGCATCTTGCATGTCTTGGCACTATTTGGCACATGTTAGCACACATAGGAACTCCCTTGGACACTCTAGCACTTCTTGACATGCCGTGAGATTCCCTAGTGTTACACCAATTTTTGGTCATCTAACTTGTTACTATTAGATGGACTAAACTATACAATGTAAGACCAATTTTACCATAATAGTATTGCTTTCACTATGAAAAATAACTTAATAACCCATAATTTATTATGTTGTTTATGGTCTAAAGAGGAAACCCCATGAGGAATAATTAAATAAATCCTTATTTGTTTGATTTTCCTCTAGGGATAATTAATTAAACCATAGTTTAATTAATATTCTTGGTCATATTTAACCCAAAACAAGAAAATTAATTAGATAAATCACTATTTATCTTATTTTCTAGGTATAATTATTTAAATCATTATTTAATAATATTCCTTGTTAAATTCGACTAAATAATTTATAAATAATTGAATAAATAATTATTTATTTAATTATTACTTAACCACATTCTTAAATTAATAAATAAATCATTTATTTATTTATTATTTCTAAAAAAGGGATTTGACCAAATTCAAATTCCTTTTCCCTCAAACAAAAAATAATAAAATATTTGATAAATGTTGGATCTAGATTTGGTTAATAATATTTTAATTATGCACCAATATCTACATACGTCTGGGCTTAGTTAAAATTAATAAATTTATCACATACATGCACACCTAAAGCGAAAAGCACATGATTTACACTGCCAAGCCAAGACTTAAAAATTATAATCAATTGATATGCACCTCCCTACCCTTGTTTACCTCTCTTCCTTATTGGGTTATGTGTCTCTTTCCCATTATTTCGCCCCCAAGGTGTTTATCCTGGAGACTCCAAGGCCTTCATCCTTAGTTTTCGTTAGGAATACTTACCCGACCAAGTAGGGTTCGAGTTCGTCCTCCCCTGAGTCCCCATTCTGAATTTGATTCTGGTTCATTGGGTTCCCCTTCTGTTTCTATCCCCAAATCTCCTGCACCTTTCACCGTCATCATGTTTGGTTTAGGACCTAACGCTCGTGGTGGTCCCGACCCTAATGCTGGAAACGCTACTAGTGGTGCCACAGCAGGAACTATCCCCGCTACTTGCTTGCTTCCATATATGGCAGGCCTAAGCCTTTCCGATTTCAACTAGTTTATTAATGACCCCATACACCATGATCTAGGTTGGCTTGCTATGCCAACCAAGCTTCCTTCGAACATCCCTAAGTTTGAAGGAAATTTTGGAGAGGATCCTACCAACCATGTTTGTTCTTTCCACATATGGTGTTCATCTAACTCTATCACCGATGACTCTGTCCGTCTTCGATTATTCCAGTGTATGATTACTGGAGAAGCTTCCAGGTGGTATGTTGACTAGGCCGCTACCTCTCATACTACTTTTGCAACTCCTACAAATATGTTTCTGTCATACTTCTAGCTTACCCTTCACTATGACACTGGTATCAAACTCTTTATCGCTTTCCGTCAAACCTATGCTACCCGCCTATCTGACCATGTACAAGAATGGCATAGAAGGAAAATCCTAGGTCGAGCCCCTAATTTCGAAGACCGTGTCCACATGTACTAGTTTCTCATATCCATTTTTCCCTCTATTGGTAAGTATTTCACATCTCACTTTCCTTAGACTGAGGAAGAAGCCCTCCAAATTGTGTTGAAATATGACTTAATATACGCGCAATCTGGTTATGTTTATACCATGTTACCTAATCTCCCTAGACCTGGTGGTGCCAACGCACAGGGGGCATCTCATGCTGCCAACGATATCATTGGATCACTTTCACATCCATACACTCATCCTGATCCTATGGGTTATGGTTTCCCTCAAGGAGCAGCCAACTCCTCCAACACTTTTCCCCCTCCCAACAGCATGTATCCAGGACATGACATGCCTCATGCCTTTTCTGAACCACATCCTCTGATGCGAGGGCATGCTTTTTCCCAACCTATTTATCACAATGTTGCTCAACCTCCTTACTATCTCTATCCACAACCCGGTGCTCCAGCTCCTCCAGCACAAGCACCTCCATCTCCCATTCCTTCTCAAGCTCCGCAGTAACAGCCACCCCCCCTAGGGTCAATTGTATGCGTAGCAGAGTACGACTAATCCTCCCACTTCCAAAAATAAGAGGAAAGGAAAGTAGAACCAGACTGCACTAGGTAATCCAAGAAACAATCCCCAAGGGAATACATCTAACACTACAACCCAACAACAGGGCACTCAGCCCAAGTAGGATAGACCTCTTCACATGAATAAGCCTTGTTCTTGTTGTGGTGTCCATGTTCACTATACCCATGATTATCCCCTTTTACCTTAGATGCATCAAATGTGGGAAGATCAAGCAGAATCTCGAGCACAACAAGCCTCTTCTTTGGTTCCTCCTAATGTCACGCCTATCCAACTGACTATGTTTACCAATCCTTTCCCTCAACAAGGATATGTGGTTTCCCAACCCCCTAAAAGTCAGGTGACCACTCAACCTCCCCCATATGGTACCTATGATTACCAAATCCTCATGATGAAGTTTGAGCAGGCCAATACCACTGATCTCAACCTTCATACTTGGTCGCACCAATACACCAAGCACCACGCTACGTCCACAACCGTTCCCCCATCTTCAGGTCCCATAAAGCCAATTTCGACACCCAATGGTCCTTTACAGATCCATTAGCCTAAGGCATAGGTACATACCAAGATCCCCAAAGGACCATTACACTGAAACACTACTTCTGGTAAAGCCCGCCACACCTACAGTATAATAGATGACTTGGCGCAATCCCCTGCCGCCATGTCAACTCTGGAAGTCCTCCAGTCATGCCCTTCACAATGAAGAGCTCTACTAAATTCTGTGGGAATTGTGGATCCTTCAGATTATCATTTGATTTCTTCGATGTTGATAAGTCAGAATGTACCCCCCTTCCTGCATCTGTCGCCTTCAAATCCCTATCAAGATCCGGAATGCCAATGTCTCCTGATGTATCATTGATGAGGGGAATCCACCTATCGGTGATGTCCGCTTATGTTTGGAAACAGATCATATCCCCTGATTTAGCCCCTTCCACTATCACCCTCCATGCATGGGATGGCCACTCTTCCCATCCCCTTGGCATGTTCCGCAATTTTCGTATAACTCTTGCGGGAAAAAATGTTTGTGTTGACGTTGAAGTCATTGATGCCCCCTTAGAATAAAAAATTCTATTGGGTCATAGCTACACTTATGTAATGTATGTTGTCCCATCTGTTGTTCACCGTAAGATATGCTTTCCTCATAATGGAAATATTGTCACAATTGATTAGCTAATATATTACGAACTGAATTCCCAGACCTCTGTAGATTCCATTATTTATTTGATGGTCAATAAGCAAGCAGTTGAACCTCCAACCAGTGTATCACCTAGAGTCTATAAAGATTCCTCTTCACTTGGTTCATTCCCTGATCTTCCCCCTCTTATCTATGACCCTAGTTCGTCAAATTTTTGCATGATGGAATTGTCTTGATCCGACCTCAAACGGTCTGGTTCAACTAGTTAGCAGCCTTGCCCTTTTGCTACCTACTCCTAGTACTTCAAATAAGCCTTAAAGACCTCCTCCTCAAGGCCCTCCATCTGTAGCTAGTGTCCCTTATCCTATTTATCCTCCTGGAATGGCTCCCCCTAGCCTTAACCATCTGGGAGCTATTCCGCCTGGCCATTACCCCTTCAGTCAAATACTATTTCCTGCTCCCCGTCCTGGAGTATTTTTGGTACCTATTATGGCCACCTTGACCCTTCCTAATATGTGTCTAGGGATACCAGTCTAGTTCATTGATCCCCTAGCCAATACCCCTCCTGGTCAGCTCAAACCTTACACTTCTTTTACCTTGGTCCAACTAGTCGCTATGACTCCTCCATTTGCTTCTGTGCCTTAGCAACCTCAATAGGAATATACTGCTATTGTGAAAGCCTCGAGTGAGGGGGTCAAAGCCTGAAAAAAGGCACCTAAGGACAAGGTTGCCTAGATAACACCTGCTCCTCTTAAGCCTCCAAAACACACACCTACGTGTGATTTGTGTGATGTTGTTGGTCATGCCACCCATCATTGTTCTGAATTTCCTTATATCAAACATGTTCAACGAAGCATTTCCTGAGTCTGATATCCAAGAAGTCCATGTCACTTTACCAAATTCATCCATAAAACTAAATACTTTTCACACAAACCATTCTTGTGCTTTGTGTGATTTTCATGGACACTATAGTCACCTCTGTCCCAACCTCGATGAGTTTTGTACCTCCTTGAAAATTGTTTGCCAATTTGAGGTCAAGCGCAACGAGTCCGCCTCTCCCTTACTTATGCATTATGCTTCGGAAAAACCTGAGGACACATCCACTTCCATTGATATTCCCCCTCCCGATTTCAAGATGACGGAGCCTTCAGCCACTATCCTCTACCTGTCATCATCTATGAGATCCATGATGGAAGACCCTTATTAGGCATCCCCTTTTGTTTCGCCTGACCTCCCTTTAGCGATCAGCTTGAGCTCAACATGTGTGGATCCTCCATCTACTTTTTCTTCTGTCACCCTCTGTGACGATGTGCATGTGAATCTTATTTCTCATGATGATGAGTTAGGTAGCTTTGTCGCGTCATGTGGCCATACTTCCACTAGTCACCCCATCTTCCATTCCGATGAAGACATTATGGAAGCTATGGCCTCTCTTGACATTACATGGGATGATATGCACCACCATTCATACTTCCTCCCGTAGTAGTCCCATGACCAATATCCTGTGGAATCAAAATAATCCATTCTCGATGAGGTCGATTAGTTTATAAATCCCATCCCTTCACTTGATGCTTTCGAAGAAGGAAATATGGCGAATATCTCTCCTGCCATTAAAATTAACGTTTCTGACAAACTAGAGGTAGAATAAAACATTACCTTTGGCGCCCAATTCACCTCGGAATAAATTGAGGATTACACTAAGCTATTCAAGGAATTACGTGATGTTTTTTCCTAGTCCTATTAAAACATTCTCGGACTTGATCCCGCCATTGTCGAACACCATATTGATACATGGTCTGATGCCAATCCTACCTGTCAAAAGTTAAGACCCATTAATACTTCCAGACGAGAGGTTGTCAAAGCCAAAATCAATAAGCTCAAGCAAGTTGGTTTTATTATTCCATTGAATACACCACTTGGGTGTCCAATCTGGTTCTCCTTCTCAAAAAACAGGGAACCATCCATGTCTGCACTGACTTTTGTGACTTGAATAAATCTTGTCCCAAAGACAACTTCCCCACACCATTCATTGACCAAATCATTTATGAGTGTTCAGGACATGAGGTTCTATCCTTCATGGATGGTTTCTCCGGATACAACAAGATTGTGATTTGCCATGCTGATCAACTTAAAATTGTGTTCATTAGTCCATGGGGAACCTTTGGTTATAGGGTCATGCCGTTCGGCCTTAAGAATGTTGGAGCCACTTTTCAGTGGGCCATGTCATCATTTTTTCATGACCTGGCTCATATTATCCTTGCTTATTCAGATGACCTCACTGTGTGTCCTAAACATCGGTCGCAACACCTCCGTGATTTGCGTATCGTCTTTCTCTGGTGTCGCAGGTATAATATCGACCTCAACCCACTAAAGTGCATCTTTTTTTTTCCTGTCGGCCATCTTCTAGGTTTCATCATGTCTAAATATGGTATAATGCTTGACCCCTTGAAATTTCAAGCCATTATTGAGCTTCCTATCCCTCGTACCTTACGCTAGTTACAAAGCCTCCAAGGAAAAGCTAATTTCCTTCATCAGTTCATACCTGACTATGCCACCACTACGCATGGGTTCCATAGACTCCTTAGATATAACATTCCATTATTTTTGGATGACTATGCTCAAGTGTCTTTTGATACCCTAAAACATGCTCGCACCTCTGCTCACTTGATTCGTCCACCTGACTTTGATAGGGATTTCATCCTGTACAGCTCAGTCTCCACCCATTCGGTCATTGGGGTCCTTATTCAGAAAGATGACAATAAAATTGAGCATTTTATCTATTATGTCAGTAAGAACGTTGTAGCCCCCCTCCCCGTGTCCTACTCACATGAAGAGAAATTGGCACTGGTTTTTGTTTTCTCAGTCCAAAAACTTCGTCATTATATCCTCATGTGTTCCACCAAGGTCATGACTAATTCCAACCCTATAGCCTTCCTATTGAGTTGACATAACATAAATGGGAAGTGCACCCGTTTTATCTTTATCCTTCATGAATTCAATCTTGAATTTGTCACACCATAGAGTAAGAAAGGTTTAGCCCTTGCTGAGCTCATTTCTGAATTACCTACTGGTACACAAGATCCACCAATTAATGGTGATTTTCCCAACTAAAATTTGTTTTCCATTACTTTAATGACCCCTGCTATGGTGACATCCTCACTTATCTGCAAAGCCAAAAGTTCACCCTCCATCTTGACCACGATGCTCGACAACGTATCCGACACCAGGCCCCCCACTACCTTCTCATCGGTGACGACCTCTATCGCCATGATATAGATAATGACCTTCATCATTGTCTCACGCACGCTAAAGCTGAGAAATTCCTTAATGCCTGCCATAGTGGCGATCGTGGTGGCCACCTCTCTGGTCTTGCTACTGCCCAAAAAATAATGCGCATTGGGTATTTTTGGCCTTCTCTCTTTGGTGATTGCATTGAAGTAGTCAAACATTATTCCAATTGCCAAAATTTCACCCCAAAGACTCAAGCCCCTTCGACTCCCCTCCATCCTGTCATCTCTACTGGTCCCTTCTCTAAGTCGGCCATATACTTTATGGAGTCTCAGCCTAAATCTATTGGTAACCATAAGTATATCATCGTGGAAGTTGACTATTTCACCAAATTGGCTAAGTCCATGCCAACTATTGTGAAACCAACTTCAAAAGAGAAGAAAAGAGATATCAACGCCTTATAAATAAGCCACTTCGAGGGGGAAACCTCCAATACATTACATGAATGAACAATTCTTGGATGATACAAATGACCAAAACCTCCTTCTATATATAGGAGTCCATGGGCCCTGATATAATCCTAGTGGGGCCACAATGTAATCCTAGCCGACCTAACAATAATAATGTAAGGGCACAATAATAACAATATGGGGGTTACAGGGGTACAAAAATAACAATAAGGGGGGCTACACTAACATAATAAGGGACTACACTAATAATATAGGGACTTAACATGTCCCTCTCCTTCAAACAAGTGTTGTCCTCAACACTTGATTATTTCTTGATGCTTCTGTATAAAATTATCATCCTCCCATGTGGGATCTTCTACAAGAAAGTTCTTCCACTCACTAAGATACTCTGAAATTGATCGTACTTGTCAATTTCTTGTTTCTGTGACTGCTTCAGAAATTATTTCGATGTGATGTTGATCTTCCTATTGTTTCATTAGATTCTTCACCAAGGTTAGGTTATCCTTTGAGAGTTGGAGAACTTGTTGTTGATGCTCGATGTGATCTTGCACTAATTTATCATCCATATTAGCTATTATTTGATCCTTCAAACCATCCAACTTAGCCTCAATGTTTTCTTTTAAACTATCTATGTCATCTTCGGTTGCTCTTCGTAAGATCGAAATTTGTTGCACTTGGTACCGTAATTTTGATATCTCATACTGCAATTCTTCCTCTTCATGTGTCATAGTATAGATTTTTTAGGGCTTAATGGGTATGGAATTATTTTTTGGAGGCATTATAGAACCCAATACGGATAAAAATTCTAAATATTCTATTGGAATCACTTCAAAATTCTTTTTCAAACTAACGTTATGAAATTTTAAAAACCAAATACACAATTTTTTCTTGCTTTTGAGGAGCTCGATATTGAAACTAAATTATCTCTATGATTTCAAATCTTCAACATCTAAAAATTTTCACTGCAGTAGCCCTCTTAATTCTCTTTCTAATTCCACAGGTCTAACCGAATTTGGATTCTTGAAGGCAAAGTTGTGCCCAATCTCCTACGATGAGCTAATTATGGACTGGTTCAGTAGAGCAAACTTTTACGACTTGCCACGTGTCACTGTTTTCTCCTTTGTCTCTGAAATTGATAGAAAAGAAACTAAATTCCATGTACTTATGGCTAGTTTTTACAGCATTCCAATCCGATGCTCAGAGAGAGATCTATGAAGATTTTCCCACGATCACCTCTTTGAGATGAAATTCAGAAGCCTCAAAAAGCCATAAATTCCATAGATCATATCTCCGAAAATATTGCGAACCAATATATAAATTTTTCCGATGATGTTACTCAGGATTGTGGCTTCGCACACTAAAAATTTCAGCTTCTAAACCTTCGTAGAATTTTTGTTTTATGAAAATACCACGATGACCTATTTAGGTTAAATTCAGGAGCCTCCAAAATGACCTAACTTGCACATATCATATCTCCGAAGATATTGTGAACCAAGCTCTGAAATTTCTCTACGATGTTCCTCAGGACTTTGGCTTCGCACTCTAAAAATTTGAGATTCTGAACCTTCATAGAAAAAAATTTATAGCGAAAATGCCATGATGACCAATTTGGAGCAGCGAAACCCTAGAATCTCAAATCTTTGATACCAAATGTTGTGAAACCGACTTCAAAAAGAGAAGAAAAGAGATATCAACGCCTTCGAAATGGGCCACTTTGAGGGGGCAACCTTCAATACATTACATGAATGAAAAATTCTTGGATGATACAAATGACCAAAACCTCCTTCTATATATAGCAGTCCATGGGGCCACAATATAATCCTAGTGGGGCCACAATGTAATCCTAGCCAAACTAACAATAATAATATAAGGGCACAATAATAACAATATGGGGGTTACAGGGGTACAACAATAAAAATAAGGGGGGCTTGTTGAATCTTTAATTAAACTGAGAGAGGGGGGGGTGAATCAGTTTAATAGATACATAAGCCTTTTCAAAATTTCACCAACCTTATTTACAGCTTACTATGTGAACAGTCTTAAAAATTGTAGCTAATATTAAATTAATGTGACACCATACTTATGTTGAGAGCAGCAAACAATTAAGCAGATTGAAAGAATCACATCAACACATAAGAAACACACATAGAGACAGCAGATGTAAGTGGAAACCCATAAAGGGAGAAAACCACATCTTATTAATTTTGTGATGCAAAGGAAAGCTCCAACTCCCTCTCACCACTGTTTTTCTGCAGGCACCAACCTACAGGAGGCTCCAATCCTCAATTCTGCAAGCTACAACTTGCAAGAAAGCACCAAATCCCTTCAATTTTCTGCAGGCACCAACCTACAGGAGGCTCTAACCTCAGCCAGCTGCAACTGACAGCTATCAAGCTGCAACTTGATAGGGAAGCTCCAACTTCCTCAATTTATCAAATTGAATGTTTGTTGATTTACCTCAGATATCAGCTCTGTTATGTAGCTTCTCTTTCTGCTCTTCTTTTCTTAATCTTCTCTGCCTCACACTTCTATATTCTGCCTTCTCTAGATTTACTCTCTCTAACCTCTTTTTGCATATCAAGATGATATTATTTATAAGGATTTTCTTGTGACTGTTAGCATTCCTCAATGAATTTGGAATGGACAGCCATGCCTCTTTGCCTTCTGCCTTCTCATTTCTTTTCTAGCTCACTCAGAAAAATGTAACTGTAGGTGCTTATTTTAATCTAACAGTGGGATTTTGTTTTCTTCCGGAGACTTGCCAATGCATCACAAACAATAAAAAATTCAATTACAATATTTACATTCACATATAATGAAAACTTCAGCTCAACTCATTTAGTCTTTTGGCTCACTGCGCATTTGTCTTTTCTTTGACTGTGTCTATATTTTCTATGACTGTGTTTTATCTATTTTCAGCTCTATTTGCTTTTCTGTCCTCTGCTGTGGTGTAACTGCTGACTGTAATTCTGGGCAAATTCCAACCCTTTACACGCAACAAGTGTCTTGTTGATGTGGGAGTTACGCAAGTGGAACATACATGCATCGCAATCGTTTTATATTACAAATCACCCTCCACCTTAAGCTGACGCCCGTGGGTTCACAGACCACACAACATCTTTTAATACAATCGCAACAACGCGTTATATATATATACCAACGCCTTTTTATATATATATATATAACGTAATTTCAACTCTCGGCATAATTATACAACGTTTTAACAAACAAACTGCCATGTCCACTTTAACACTGAAGTTTAATACATAACTAATGCCCTTTCGGGCCCACTTGCCACGCTTTCCGATGCAATATGCTACTCCTCCAGTGATTTCCGATTGCGATTGATCGCAATCGTAAGCTGCCTTGCTCTGATGCGACTGATCACTGTTCACTGTTCTTTGCCGATGCGCTTGGAACTCAAATACTTATTAATCATAGTTTATAATCCCATCGGGTCTGGGCTTCAATCGCAATTGCAAGTCTTTTAATATATGTTCCGACGGTCTGTTTCTTTCCGATGTGATTGACCACTGTTCATTGCATTTTACCGATGCGATTGGAACTAGACTTCAAACACTTGTTAAACATGATTTATAGACCCATCGGGTCCGGAGCTTAATCACAATCGCAATTCTTTGGTTGCATGTTCCGACACATATCCATTATGTTTTATAAACCCATCAGGTCCGGAGCTTAATCGCAATCGTAATTCTTTGGTTTCATGTTCCGCTGCCCTTATAATCTTCGATGCGATTGGGAAGGGTCCCACCTTATATTACTTCGTTTCTTTGGATCTCGCGCTACTTTGATTCTTGATCATAAAGCACTCCATATAAATTAATATATATAAACTTTGGACCTTTGTGGAATATGTAATGCGCTGCATATATATGTATTGTGCTGCATATATATATATGCTTTTATGTTCCAACTTTATAGTATCCTCCAGCGGGGTAGGCGATTCTCGGAATTTAATATATATACATATACATATATATATATATATATATATATATATATATATATATATACTTGGCTACTCCATCCTTTAGTGTATCTTCCAGTGGGGTAGGCGATTCTCGGAATTTTATATATATCCTCCAGCTGGGAGTAGTGATTCTCAGAATTTACTCAGAATTAAGGTACATATGTATATATCCGCCAGCTGGGAGTAGCGATTCTTGGAATAAAAACTGTGTCTCTGCCTCTACTGCTTCTGTCGCTCTGCCTCTGCTGCTACTGCTGTGATAACGGTTCTGCCTCTACCTCTGCCTCTGATAATAGTTTTTCCTCTATTATATCCGCTTCCTCTGTCCGTCTCTGTCTTTGCTGCCCCCTTTGCATGTCTCTGTCTTTGCTGCCTCCTTTTCCTGTCTCTGTCTTTGCTGCCTCTTTTGCCATCAATGACAACATTTCCAACAGTCTCCCCCTTTGGCATTGATGGCAATACACTTCCTCTGTTTGCCTGGTAGGATCCTTTCTCCTGTTGCTTGCTCTTCTTACTGTTTCTTGCTCTTCCTCCCCCTTTGACATCAATGGCAAGGGGTTCAAATTTTTAGTGAAGCTTCTATTCTTGATGTTGTGTTTTTATCCTTTTTCAACATTTCATGCATTTCATCTCTTTGAAATTTCCTGACTTTGTACGTTGATGCTCCAAACTTTGAATTAGATACATGTTGGGTTCACCGCTCCTTCCATTGCGCCAATCGGAGAATTTTCCTGGCTCACATCGAGTTCACCTCTCTTCTACTATACCATTGACCCTTTTGCCTTTTATTGATTCTTTTATCTTGAATGTATTATTGCCATAATCCCTTTAGATCTGAGGACCTATTTTCATGCTTCCATTGTGGTTGATCTCCCCACAGAATGATATTTTCATTTTTGTTCTCCCCTACGAGTTGTGCTTTCTCTTCATATTAGAGAATGGCATCATTTAGTCTCAATCTAGTCTCCTAAACTGAGCTCATTTAATTGTCAACCAGGATTTGTAAACTGCTGAAGTGAAGTGTACTGTATGTACCTAGGTGTTTGTTTCCTAATGCGTTGTGTGTAGTGTTTTTGTGATGTTTTTGGTCTTTTTGTGGTGATTTATGATGTTTTTTGGTCTTTTGGTGGTTTTATATTTCACAAGAAGAAAATGCCTAAAAAGTTGATGAAATAGTGATGATTAGCAGTTAAACCTAATTGATGAATAACAAATAGCAAATGCAATTGGAAACAACAAAACCCGAATCTAACTATGACTAAATAAAAGCAAAGCTTGATAATGACTCAAACAAACAATTCAAAACACAAACTAAACTTGAAAAAATGAATCACTTTGAAGTATGCCAAATCCTCTAACCTAAACGATTAAACAACCAATCTTCACAATGATGCAACATTTTTGTCCTTAATTGAAGATTTGAAGCTTGATTTGGAAAAACATTGATACCATTCTAAGATCTTCTATTCTAAAACTAGTTCTAGTTACATCTGCAATTTAATTGAATAATATAATAACTACTCAAAATTTATTGATTTCCTTTTTCAAAGTAGTCTTTTGAGAGAGCTGTTTGTAAATGATGAGGAATTTGCGAGAGGTACTTCGAGCCTTAAAATAATGTTGTCTTATAATTGTAGTTATATAGGTCAGTGTGGATTTTAGGAACAAGAAAGAGGTTTGTGAATAATAAGAAATTTTATTTTATTGTTAATCCTAACAACTGGAAATTCATCTAATATGCGGTGGATAATGGATGTGAGTGCAAGTGCGGTAAGTTAATGAAATGAACTTAAGATGCCACTAATCTAAAAACAATGCTAAACTTTGATCATTCTCAAACTCCAAATAAAATAGTGAAATCATGAATTAAGTGTGATGAAACCTCGGAGCATCCTAACTTATGCTATCATGCATTATTCTATAAAGTCACACAATACATTTTGTCCATAATTATTGATATTTTGGAATAATTCCTTCTTTGGAAGAGCTAGAACAATTATGACTATATAATTGAGTGCAAATGCAAACATAAAGTGAAAGAAAATGAAAAACTAAGATATATCATATCCTATAAATCATTATGATGTCTTGGGCAAGCGTTTGAAGCAAGAAGCAGAGGAAGTAGTCGCAAATTACACAAACCTGCAACTAAATCATTCATTATCACGGTCATGTCTTGAACTTCTTAAGAATTTCTTGGAAGAATTTCTTGGAAGAATTTCTTCTTGTGGAAGAGTGATTGGAACAAGTGTAAGCGTGATGATGGTATGACAAAAACTGCAACTAAGTCCTACGGTACTATAACCATTCTCCATTCATCATTATAATCATTGGAAGAGCTTCTTCTTGTGGAAATTAGAATGAGTACAACTACGACCTTTATTAAAACACTATAATTCAACTTCTAATCCTACAATACTATAGTCATTTCTCATTCATCATTATAGTCTTTGGAAAGAGCTTCTTCTTGTGGAAGAGTTAGAATGAGTACAACTACAATAGCTAATTAAAACAACTATTAGTAAAATTCAAAATGTAAAGCGATAGGAGCTTGTCTAATTTCATAAAATAAATCCGTGCAAGGTAGGGGCCCTCTACCACACGGCCAATTCAACTCCCAGACAATCAACGACTTCTGTATGCTAATAACGCTTCATTAAAGATGAAAGAACTTGAACATAACACTGCGTCTTCGAGAGGTAACAGCACGAGTCTAAGCAAAATCTAGCATAAAAATCTAACATCAAATCTCGGTTTAGTATTTATAAGCAAATGCACATAACAAGACTTAATAATTCGGGAACATCTTTGTCTTTCATATCGGAATCATATTAGGACTCTTGAAGTGGCTACGTGAAGGAAAAAGAACATACGAATGAGGAGAGAGCAGGTCCTAATAAAAGTCTGCTTTCTAAATGTGTTCACACGTTCAAGCTTAAATGCCAATTAGTTTCTTCCTCCACCAGTGAACGCGAACCATGTGAACATGACGTGAGATTATGCCCATGTCAAGGTTTTCCTTCAAGGCCACCTGAACATACTCAAACGTGAAGGCATTTAACGAGAGATAAACGTTAGCTACGGAATGTCCCCATTGTATGACTAATTCACGGAATCAAGATAACACCTGATGAAAAAATCACCAAAACTTAACCAAGTCGGTCATGTAAATCATTCTAGAGTAATTTTAACTATATTCTAGGTAAATCGATTGGGTCTAGGATAGCAATGGACAAAGGAAAATGTGAGGTAAAGCAAGGGTGGAAAAAAAGCACAATTTTGAGGCTCAACATACTAGCTAAATATATTTTGCATGTCCTCATGCAAGGTATCCTATGAACTCGAAAGGCTTCTGCCCAAAGACATCTAATCTATCTTCTTCTCCTTTTAAAATGAGATCATGGTTTTCTGACTATTAAGTTGGAACTGTATGGGTTGGTGAAATTTTGATTAATTTTGATGTATATTCCAACTTTTTTCATTGGTCTTCTCCACTTCCAGCCATGTCACGAGATAAGGTTGAGTTCATATCAAATTTCCAAACTTATTTGATCTTGAAATTTCATTCTGTTTGATGTATATTCCAGTAATTCCAACTCATACTATCCCTTCTTAATAACTATTTAGAACCAGGTGGAGGAGGCCAGGGGTTCTCTTAACGCTACGAGCTCTCCTCTCTAAAGTTTTCACATAGTCTATGTTCTTGTTGAGTGATTAATTTAAAGGGTTCCTTCATAATTGCTCCTCAACATCTTCTTTATAGATGTTTCACTCATCTTCTGTCAGTCTTACTGTTTGTTGATTGTAGAGTTTCTGATTTTCCTTGTGTTGACGCTCCTCCTGGTGAAGGTCCTCTCCTTTCTTGTGCTTGAATTTCTTGATGCCTTCTCTGTGGTTGCCTCTTGATTTGGGTCAACTTCTCCTAAAAAATAAGTTCCTCACTCTCTTGGTTGTTTTGTCAGGCTAGCTTTGGAAACCCTCCATTTCTACTTCTCTTTGTGAAATTTGTCTGATTCAGTGAAAGTTCTTTTGACTTAAAAATGATTTCTGTCAAGAAATCGTCCCATGTCATTTGTTTTAGCTAGATGATGTTCAGTAAAATTGCAAATGGCTCATGATGATATGAGTTGTCTCTAAATTGAACTCTTCTTTGGACAGAAGCCATCTATGGACTTTTGACAGAAATATATGGTAGGTTTAAGTCTTCCTAGAAAATGCATCATTAGTCTAATGTAGTAGACACAAATGTTCTATGCCTGCTGTGTAATAATTTTTGGAAAGTAGTATGTTTATATCTGCTTGTTTTCAATCGAGAACTAGGAAATTCCTTTCTTAAATATAGACAACATCCATACAGTGTTTTTTAAAATTTGTTCAGAGTCATTGCTGAATTCTGTTTTGAGAACATCTCTCTAGTTAAGGCAACCTGGCCTTTGTCAGAAAACTTCGGTGATAGTAAATTGAAGCATCCCCAATCATGGTTCCTTGAAATGATCTTGCCAAATGTTTTAGTGATGACTTCATGTGAAAGCCATTAAATTTCTCCAAAAATTGTTATCCTGTTGTTTATGTGACTGTCTTTGCCATTAAGGGTATCCTTCTAAATATTTTTGAACCAGCTGAGTTCATATAATGAAACCTTGATTGTCTTTATTGTTCAAATTCTTGCTCTTCACCCCCACAAAAACAATGACTTTCACTTTCGGTTCAAATGGCTTTAAGTTCTACATGGAAATGGCTTCAAACTTGAGATGACATACCTGCGATTAAACAGTGGAAACAGCTTCAAAACTTGAATATGCCTCTGTTGACAATTGAACTTTTTAAGGCGATATGTCTACATTTTGGCGATGGCCCGGCTTCAACTTCTTCTTCTTAATACCTGCGGTTCTTGGTAGCAAATGGTTTTAGGTTCAACAACACAACATATGTTGTCTCCTGGTATGTGAGGTCTTTAAACTCCCTGTGCTACACTTGTGTTTATAGTGAAAATACTCAAACTACGCTTACCAGGTGATATTTTGTCCTTACAGGATCAAATGGTTTCAAATCTCAAAATTTTGACACTGCCTCCAAATTTACCCATGCCTTTCTGCTCTTGCGTTTTAGTATAAATGCTATTCAATACCAGTATCCTTTGGCTGCGCTATAGGGTGATAACAATATCTCTTTCTATGGAATGAAATCGGCTACAGAATGGAGTGATCGCGTTAGTCACGGAATGAAGTAGTGGAGTGAGTGGAGGAATGTATTAATGATTGAAGGAAAATGATGATTTTAAGGCAGCCAGAAGATGCGCCATTGAATGATTTAGTTAAGAGACGTGGAGAATTAAAATACCTTGTATTTTACTTGCTTAAATGATATCGGATATGAAATTTGAAATGGAAAATTTTCATCCAAATTACGTGGAGGAGTTTATAGGTATTGATCAATAAAAATAATTAAACAACCTTTGAACAATCATAACTAAAACTATGCTAAACTTTAATGAAATGCCGTTTTATAATTTAAACTTTCTTCTTTCTTCTTCCTTTCATTTGATTTTTTGTAGTCTTATCTTCTTTGTTTCCTTGGAAAAGTCTTCATAATTTTCTTGGTACTTTTGATTCCTTGGAATACACTGGGTCACTTTGTTGCAATTGTGCTCCTTGATTGGTGCCTTCGAGTTGTAGGCTGCGGAAATATTGTCGGTGCCGAAGGGTGATCGATTTGCGAAATGTCACCCAAAGGCTGTGAGAATGTTCTGTAGAGCACTTTGATCATGAAAATGGAGTGTTTTTGGAATATGGTTGAAATGTTCTATGTTATGAATGAATATGGATGATGGATTATGATATGTATGAAGTGGATGGTGAAATGGAATGGATTCGGTTTAGCAAATGGAGGTGAAAGAACATAAAATTTGTCTTGTAATTCATGACATGTTTACATTAAAACCATGACCAAGACATCAAATTTTGTATTTTTGTATGAAAAATAAGATGGATGGAGGATGGAATGAGATGAATGAAATGTGAAATGGGTGAAATATGAATGGTGGAATGAAATGGAGTAACCAGATGGATAGTAAAATGGAGTGAAATGAAATGAAATAGATCATAACTATGTAGATCTGAACTTATGATTTTATGTATTTGCTTGTAAAAACAAAAATGGGAAAAGTTAAGTGTCGAGAGAGACTCTAGTTTTCTTTCTCTTTTATGTATAAACATGCCAATCAATGATTGGTTTTCATGTTTATACCTTTATTTATTTGTTTTATTTTTGTTTTTATTTATTTATTTATTTATTTTAATTTTTTTCACGAAAAAATGCTTGAGAAAAATTTAATCAAGTTGATGAAGAAAGAGAGACTCTTCTTCATTAACTATATTATATTTAGAACTTCTTGACAAACTCTTCTCTTGAGAGTGGCTTGTGGTATAGCTTCGGTCTATGACCATTCACCAGAAAAGTATTATCTTCTATTATCATAGTTAAGTTTTTCACCTTTACATTGTCAAAATTAGACAATTTCATATATTTAAGCCAATGTCTCTGAAATTTCCCTTGAAAAATCCTTGAATTTTGAATCAAACAAAGAGAGCCACAGTCTCCCTCTTTGTTCTTCTCACTTGATGTACTTTTCATGCCATCCCAACTTCCTTTCTTTGTTGGGAACTGAACCCATTTTTACCAGGCCATGTCTTATGCAGTCTCATCCAATTCATTAATGGTATACAGGTCTATTAACTTTTGTTATATAGTTAGAATCAAGTCCTAGGCAGGCACATGCATCTTGAAGGTTTGAATTTGGGCCTACATGGAAACAAAACTTGCTATGTGTTTGTAAGGCTCTGCTTTGTTGTGTTTCTCACTTGTAGTTCTGTAGGCCCACAAGGCTTAGGAAGCCTATCTACTAATCTCTTCTATGTAGATGAACGGTCTTCTGTTGATTATTCCAATGAATTTATTGGTAAATTCCATATTCATTTGCTTGTGGATGATGAGAGTTGTTTTTCTATGTACGATTTTGTACTTCTCCATCATTTTGCTCACTAGCCTTGATGTAAGTGAGCTCCTTGATATTGTCCTTTAATTTCCTTAGGACACCACGTGAGTAAAAATATCACTCAAAAATAAAATTAACTACGAGATGATTCATTAGCAACAAATGATTGGCTTCCCCATTTAAATATTGTAATAATTAAACTTCATATGTATTTCTTTTGTCTTGATGGAGGACTAATAGGTCTACAAAATCCAAGCCCATTTTTCAAAAGGTTCGATGTGTACACCGAGAACATCAGCATCTCACAGAAGGAGAAGGTTTCCCTACCCTTTGGCAAACATCACACCTTTTGACATACTCCTTGTATCCTTTAAACAAAGGATGTGTGTCATCTCGTTGAGATCTTATAGGTTGTGTCCTCTTATCACAAAGTCATCATACAAGGTTCATCATGACATGCCTTGAGGATCTAGGGCATCTCATCTTCCATTACCTTCTAATGATCCGTCGGACTGTCTTCATGCAACTCATTAGCGACCCATGAATATCTTGCACTATCATTAATGATTTTCTTTTATCCCTTGCATTCTGGTCAGAGAAATTTGCGAAATAAATAGTGTAATATCGAAGCCATGTGAGTTTGAGTAGAGATTTATAAAAGATATTCATCGAGGAAATTGATCTTCAACGGCAGGTGTCATCTTTAATATTTGGATTCTAGATAGGAAATCAATATATGTTTTTGTTTTCCAAGACTCTCTGGGGTGGTAATGTTGAATTCTTGCAATGTAATAACAACCATCTTAACTATTGCCATTGGTATTTGAATTTTCATTAAAAATATCTAATTGCAGAATGGTAGATGTGAAAAAAAAGTTTCACGTAGCACATTATATAGTGCTCTAAATTTGTTTATGGACCTCTTTTGATTCTGATATAGTTTAACTCTGCCGGGGGTAAATTTTTCTTTGGTATAATAGATGGCATAGAGATCAAATCTTTCTGCCCAATACGCCCCTAGAAGTACGTATAAGGCCTCTGTCAGAGATATGAAAAGGTAACTTTGATTAGGTCCTTAATATAGGTGCTTCAGAAATTTTAGTTTTCGGGTTTCAAAAGCTAATACAACTTGTCAATCCACTTAAATTCACAATCTTTGGTGAGTAATTGAAGAGTGGAATAACTGTTTTTGGTGAAGTTTTCTATAAATATAAAATAATACCACTGTAAATACAAAACTTCAACATCTCTTTGACAACTTGGAATGGATAGGTTAGAAATAGCCTTTTATAATAGCTCTAATCACATCTAAAATGTTGAACACAAACAATACATGGTGGCATCCTTGGCCTTTTTGGCAATAGTGAAGGTTTGTATGACATCTTTTAAGACTTTTTTCAGGATTTCTCAGCTTCTTCAAATGTGTCCCCATAAGTATGAAATCATCCATGTGCCTCTACAGTCATGTATTAGATCCGAAAAAAATTCTAATGCGCTGGAATGTTGCGGTGCATTGCACCGTCAATGACATACTCGGTAGGCTAGGTACCCCAAGGACAAGCAGTGGATTTTTATCTTGGTCTTGAAGTGCTACTTGGATTTGATTGTAGCTACTAAACCCAGCAGGAATGAAAAAGTACTTTTTGCGGTACAATGTATCTAATATGCAATTCAGTGAGAAAATGGTCTTTAAGGTAACTTTATTCAGTTCTCGGCCATTATTTTACCCTCCATTTTCCATTTCTTAGGCACAATCACCAGAGAGAAACCCCTTTGACTATACGAAATAGGATAGATGAAATTAAATTTTAACTTGATTTTTGCAATTCCTATTAACAATTTCCTAATTTGGATTGACATCACATCTTTGAGGGTTGTCGATTGGTTTTAATTTGCCTCCTATATAGATATGATGGTACAAGTCTTGGGACTTATCACCCTAGCTCCAATGTATTCCCATGCTCTGGAAAAATCTCTATAATAACGAAGCTAACTCCTCTTGTTGAGATTTTTTTCTGAGTTTTGTTTATGTTCAAAAGTTTTACTGGAAAAATTTCACTTGTCATTACCAAATTTGTCCATAGAATGAAGAACACTCTGCTGAATGCAATAAAAATTCAATATTGGATCCCTCTGAAATGATTCATGTTTGTGTTAGAAGATTCAAAGTTTCTAGAGTATTCGAAATTTGATTATCTTCACTAGTTTCTGAAATTGTGAAGAGTGGTTATAAATGTTCTTCATCCTCTGTCACGTGAGTGTCATCTATGTATTCTTCATTTTGGAGGATATAAAGTGAATTTATTTGATGAACTACCATCAGAAATATACCTGTATCTAGGACCTACAACTAATAAAAGCATCGATTGCACAGCCAGCCAAGTCTTCCTAGTATATGAGGATGGCCTCTAGATTATTCTTAGGAGTTCGAGATCATGAAATCCAGGGCCTCCCAGAGTCTGGGGACCTTTGGAATGTCTTCTATTACCCCATACGGTACGATCCTGAGATCTATCTTTAATTGTAATAGTGTGGGTGTAAAGAAGATTAGGAAATTCAGTTTATCCATGATTGTTACTAATCAGCTGTCTTGCTCCTAAGTCCAATGAGTGTGTTTTGAATTTCAATTCTGTTGATGTGAATTTTATTCATTTGGATTTCTGAGTCAAAATCTTTTGGAATAACAATCTTGCCCATCATAATATACATATTTGTCCTACAGTTGAATTTTCTTGGTTTCTCTTATTCTTTTTCTTGTTGTCTTCCATACTCAACAACTTTATTGTTTTGGCTAAAATTGAGATTTCCTTGATGGCTTGCAATAATGGAATTTCAATGCAAACATTTCTCAATTCATCTAAGAAATCATAATTAGGCACCATGATTTTGTTTCTACACCTTTATCAATTTGTAATCTTTTCAGGAAGGAGGTATAGAAAGTAGATGTGGATGGTTGCTCTAACATGAGAGTTAGTTGTGGATACTTTTTGTTTTAGTTTTCCAATGTGTGGGTCTTGAGAAGATGTGTCTTCCTCAAGACTTTTATTCACCCATAGAGTCTTCCTCATAATTATCTTGTTCTTGTATGATCCTGAAAGGTTTCACTCTTCTCAAGTATCCTTCAGGACTAAATTGAACATCACTAAGGTCCTGAAGGAGTAATTAAATAAGTTAGAGCTGACCTTCTATCATGTATGTATTAAGTTTTATTGACAGGGTTTAAATATGCAAGTTGAGCTGGAAATTGATTGGTTTTAGAGAATGGTAATGGAAGTGGTTGATTTTGATGGTTAGTTACGTGTTGTTGAGGATTTTTTGTTGAAAAGTTTTGTTGAAGATTTTGAGAAAAATTTGTTGAGATTTTAAAAGGGGATAAAAATGTGGATATGGTGGATAGGATGGTGAATCTTGATAGTATAGAAGTATCTTCCATAGAGCTTGCTGTGTTCATACACAAGATTTAATTGATTTTAAGTGGGGCCAAGAGTTTATATGAAATTCCAAAGGTGGAGGTTGATTATACATTTGGTCATGGAATCCTTGTGTATGAGGAATCACTGTCGAGGTCTTCTGAATACAAAAGTTAAGAATGCAGCCAGAATACGCAAGGTTTCTTCTTGAAAAAACATTGCTTGAGACCGAGGAAGAAGAGGACGATTCTTGGTCTCATGCTTCTCGAACAAGTAAGCACGAGGTTTCTACAACTTTACATCCCGAGACACTCTCTTAGGGCATGTTTCACTACATTTGGGACAAAATACTACCAGAGAGCATAAATTCAGCCTTTTGCTTGTTTGTATGTGAGGGTGTCTGTTGTTCACTAAGACTCCCTAAGATGTCGAATAAATGTCAAGCTGTGTCCAATTTCTGATCTACTTCTTGTCTGACAGTTGCTGCCCTTGCAAGAGCGGGATCTCTTGGACCTTTGATGATTTGTTCCCATAAGTTAAACCATAACTCCGATATTTGGGTGTATTAACAAGTTGTGATATATCCCCTTTTCCCATCATGTTAATAATATCCAACCATTTCATCCCTAATTGTTTTCAATGAGAGCTTTCCAAGGTCATCTTAATTGATTTTGTTTTGCCTTTTGATGTTGTAATTAAATCTTTCCAACAAATCTTCTGATTTCATCTTCTTTTGTAACATCTTAGACACTTCTTCATATGATTAACGGCATACAATAATCCAAGTATCTCTCTCTAGAAATGTTTGTTCATATCTTCCCATGTTCTAATAGAACTACGATTAGGCTCATAAACCACTTCAATGTTTGCTCCTTCAAAGTTAGAGAAATAATTTCAGTTTTTGAGCATCTTGTAAGTAGTCATAAGTCCTACACGGCACTTCAAATTAGAATAAGAAATTTGGGATATTAGGTTTTAAGTCCATAGAAGTTTGGAAGAACCGAGAGGGTAGAAATGTTTTCATGGTTGTATTGGTTTCTTCATCGAGTATAGGAGACGAAACTTCTTATTACCTCTTCCTCATTTGCACCTCTACCTCATACCCTCTTCCTCCTTCCTCTACCTCTACCTCTACCTCAAAATAATAGCTGTGTTCTCCATTAAAAACTCCTCCTCCTCATTATACATACATGGTTGACTCTCCTACGGCAAGTGAAAGGTTTGTGTTCTAACGAGGAGTTCTTAGATGTTGTATGGCGAGGTTCATTGGATGAAGTGGAAGGTTTCTCTAATGGAATATTTGACCTTAGATTTTCTAGAGAATCAAGGGATTGAGAAGGGATGGAATATGGGTTTGAGTTGAAGGTGTATTAGCTCTAGATCTAGATGAAACAAGTGGTGTTCTAGAAATCAAAATTACGCCTCTGCTTTGTATAAATCTTCCCCTCCAGATCTCTCCCTACGCATAAAATTATTTTTGGATACTGAAACAAAAGTTACCTAGTTTTCACTTCACGACAACGGCGCCAAAATGTTTGGTCTCGATCTGGTCTCCTAAAGCCAGAGCTCATTTAATTGTCAACCGAGTTTGTAAACCTACGAAGTGAAAGTGTCTTGTATGTACCTAGGTGTTTTTGTTCCCTAAAGTGTTGTGTGTATTTGTGATGTTTTTGGTCTTTTGTGTGGTGATTTATGATGTTTTTGGTCTTTTGGTAGTTTTATATTTCACAAAATGCCTAAAAAGTTGATGGAAATGGTGATGATTAAAAACGAGTTAAACCTAATTGATGAATAACAAATAGCAAATGCAATTAGAGCTCCTTTGTTGAATCTAAGCTATGACTAAATAAAAGAAAAGCTTGATAATGACTTAAACAAACAATTCAAAGCCTAGCTAACCTTGAAAAATGATCACGGAAATTATGAAAATCCTCTAACTAAAGTTCATGATAATCTTGATGCAACATTTTGTCCTTAATTAGAGATTTGAAACGATTTGGAGAAAAGCTGACCCAATGCCATTCTAAAGGATCTTCTGTTAAGACTAGTTCCTAGTTCTATCCTGCCATTTAATTAGATATCTGAAAACCTTTACTCAGAGTTATTGATTTCTTTTTCAAAAGTAGTCTTTTGAGGGAAAGCTATGTTTATGAAATGATGAGGGAAATTGCGGTACTTGAACCTTAAAATAAGTTGTCTTCTGTTCATATGGTTATAGGTCAATTATGAATTTTAGAACAAGAAGAGGTTTGTGAATAATGAAGGTACATTTTGTTAATCCTAACAATGAAGTTAATCTATTAATACGTTAAGATGAAAATGCGGATGTGATGCAAGTGCAATGAGTTAATCTAAGAATGAACTTAAGATGCCACTAATCTCAAAAAAACAGTATTTCATTCGAGTCATTATCAAACTCAAATAAGAAGAAATCATTTGAATCATGAATTAAGTGCAGTAAACTCGGGAGCATCCTAACTTGTGCTATCATGTGGAAGTGACCTGTAAAATTACACAATCATTTGTCCATCATTATTGATATTTGAATAATTCAACTTCTTTTGAAGAGCTAGAACAATTAAGTATAATATAATTGAGTGCAAATGAAAACATAAAGATGAAAGAAAATGAAAAACTAAGATATCATATCCATATCCTACTACGTCGTGATGTCTTGGGCAAGCATTAGAGCAAGCAGGAGATGATGTGAAGTACAGACACTGCAACTAAATCATTCATTATCGGTCATGTCTTGAACTTCTTGAAATTTCTTGGAAGAATTTCTTCTTATGGAAGAGTGATTGGAACAAGTGTAAGCCTTGATGATGAACAACAAAAACTACAACTAGGATCTCTGATGCTATAGCCATTACTCATTCATCATTATAATCTGTTGGAAGAGCTTCTTGTGGAAGAATTAGAATGAGTACAACTTCTAGGTAGCTAATTAAAAACACTATGAATTCAACTTCTAATCCTACAATACTATAGTCATTTTCTCACTCATCATTATAGTCTTTTGGAAAGGCTTCTTCTTGTGGAAGAGTTAGAATGAGTATACGATAATAATTAAAACAACTATTAATTCAAATTCAAAATGTAAGGCGGTAGAACTTATCTAATTCATAAAATAAATCAAGTACGAGAGTAGGGCCCTCTGCCACGGCGGAGATTCAACTCAAATTAAATCAACGCCTTCACAACAACATTTTGTCACACTTCATTAAAGATGAAAGAACTTGAACATAACATGCGTCTTGAAATGTAGCACGGAGTCTAAACAAAATCATATAAAATCTAACATCGAATCTCGGTTTTCCGAAGTGTTTATAAAGCAAGTACACATAACAGACTTGCAATAATTAAGGAACACTTTCTTTCCTTATCGGAATCATATTAGGACTCTTAAGTGGCTACGTGAAGGAAAAGACATACGGGCCGGGAACGGTCTATTGAAGTCTTTCTTTCCTAAATGTGTTCCACGTTCCAATAGTACCCGAAATTCGTTTCTTCCTCCATGATGAGCAACGAACCATGTGAACATAACGTGGATTGTATGCCCATATGCGGTTTTCCTTGAGAGACCACCAGAACATACTCAAACGTGAGCGACTACGGAATGGCCCGGTTAGCTACCGAAATGCTCTGCGATACAAGCTAGTTAAGTCGAAAATGCTTCTAATGGCAAAAATCACAAAAACTTAACAAGTCGGTCATGTAAATCATTCTAAGTAATTTTAACTATATTCATTGATCGGTGGGTCTAGGATAGCAATGAACCAGGAAAATATGAGGTAAAATGAGGTGAATAAGCACAATTTTGAGGCTCATGACATCTACGGATACTGCCTAATCGTCTCGAATATTCAAAAACGATTCTGCGGCAAGCACTTTGGTAAATATGTCTACTATCTCTTCCTTTGTTTAACATACTCCGGTTTTACTATCTTACGAGCCACACTTGTTCTCGAAGAAAAATGATACTTGATTGAGATATGTTTGAATTTTGATGACCTTTGAGGGTTTAGATATGCTTGTAGCACTTGTATTATCACATTTGATTTGAGATAGGTTCATCACAATGCCTTCTATGTCTTGAAAGAGTTTGCATCATCCACACTCCTTGCGTACAACATGCTATTGCTATGTAATGCCATGCAGCAAGCAGAAGATAGATGTTTGTTTCTTGCTTAACCATTCCACCAGACTTTCTCTAGATAAGCACCTCCACTTGTGCTTTTCTGTCATCCTTCGTAGCCCCAATATGCATCTTGTGTAGGTGTCAAGGTGAAGCTTTGCCTTTAGCATACCAAAGTCCCTCTTCCAGAAACCTATTCCTTGTGAATATACGAATATTGTTCCGCTGCCCGAAAGGTGATTTTGTTTAGGTGCTGTGATATCTAGCCACAAATCTCTTGCTAGCATGATGTACGAAGATGTGATCTTTGTTAAGTACGGCCAGGAGCTTCCTGTCATGGATACAGCAAAGTTTTGATCTATATTTGCAAAACCTCATCGGCCTACAGTTTGCATCCCGTGATCATGGGAGTTGACACGGGTTTCAGGTCCTCCATTTTAGACTTTTTCAACATTTCCTTTAAGTATTTTCTGTGAGATGAATGTACTATGTTCTTTTACTAAATTTGAAGTCTAAGCCAAGCCAGGCTCAATCATAGACATCTCAAACTATGTTTTAAATATCATCGTACAAACCCTTTTGTAAATTCTTCTTCTTTGTTGTGAGCATAATGTCATCAACATATACTAAAACAATCGAGTTCATTTCATGGGATTTTATACTTTTCTTTTTGTCTACTCACCCTCTCTTAAAGCCTTGTTTGCAAATATCTATCCCGATCTTGGTATAGCCAAGAAGCTGACATTTAGGTCCATAAGAGCCTTTTCGATCTGCATACATAGTCTTCTTTGTACATTAATGAGAAGCCTTTGGTTGTTCCATATGAGCCTCTTCTTCACGATCTCCATTCAGAAAATGTAGATTTTTACATCCATTGATATGCCTTGAAGTTTTGGTAGCAAAGAAAAGGCCGGGAACATTAAAATGGCTTCCATTGTAGCTACGGGGGCAAATTTTTCATTGTAATCAAGTCCATACATTGTGAACCTCTTCTTGAACCGGAAGTTTGGCTTTATTCTGGAAGTTATTTGTCCTTGCTCATTCATTTTTTGTTTGAATGCCCATTTTGAACCAATGATATTTTCTCAGTGGTCTAGGAACTAGTTCCCGGGTATTGTTCTTCTCAATTTGGTCCAATTTCTTCATTCATTGCTTTTACCCAAGACTTTCATGCTGGCTTCTTGATTTTATTTGGCTCTATTTGTGACTTAACAGCTATATGTGCCTCTTGATTTTATTATTTTGTTAGCTGCCTTCTTGTACGGACCACAGCACTATTTGTCTCATATGATCTAATCTTCGGGATGATTCTTCTAAGTGTATCTTGAGGAGACTTTCCGAGCTCGGCCACTGCATCTTCCGTTGTCTTGCTTGTTTCATCATCATTCTGCGTCTTATTCTTCATGGTTGGGTTGTTGGTGGTGATCTTGTATCTCTTAACAGTGTTTGAAGTTCATCAAATCTCACATCAAACAATTTATTTATTTTCAAAAGTCTTTGTTTGTGTACTGTTTTACCTTTTGAAGCATATCTTCAGATATCACTGGTTCTTTGCATAAATTTGCTCAGGATTTTCATCATGCTATTTATATGTACTTGCTTCCAAGATGAAATGTTTGATTGATCTTGGTTTCCATGCCATAGTTCATAGGATGTGTTGTCACTGCTTGGCCTTAAGTAGGCTTTATTAAGGATATGCACATTTGTGTTGTGCGGATACATATAGAAAGAGTTTGGGGAATATTCCTTTTTCATGCATCATGGCTCGCTGTTGTTGTATGGTTTGTTTTTTCTCTGCTAATCCATTTCTTTGAGGTGTTCCACTGTAATAGTAAGTGTTGCTTTATCCCATAGTCATTGCATAGGTCGCTTAAAGTCTTAATCTATGAATTCACCTCCTTTGTATGATCTGATGCATTTCGACTTGCATCTTTGTCTAATTTTCTACTATTGCTTTGAAGATCTTAAATTTTTCCGAGCTTAAGTTATTCTTGGAAAGAAGCAACCCATGTCATTCTGGAGAAATCATCTGTTATCGACGCAAAGTATGATTCACCACTTGGTGTTCTTGTTCTTCTGGTCCACATAGTCCACATGTGCACAAAAGGCGTAATTATTCTTATTGATATTCATCTTTAGACCTAAAGGATGTGTGGAGTGCATTTGCCTAATTGACATGGCTTGCATATGGTATTAGAAGGCCTCTTTATTTCTGGCATGTCTCTGGCATTTTCTTCTTCTTCGTCGATGATGTGATCAAAGGCTGGGAATGTCCCAATATTTTATGCCATAACCATGACTCTTCTAATTTCTAAGATGACATGCTTCATCTTCCTCTTTCACATTGTAAACATTACTCTCTTGTTGAACTCCTTTGAGCGAGAGTCTTGCAGTGCTTGATGCGACTTCACAATCTTCCTGCTCACAAAAATAACCTTCCACGACCTTTGTGCTTTGTCAGTGACACTTAGTAAATTTTCTTTCGGCCCATCTACAAATAGTACATCTTGGGCCTTTCTGCCATTGTCTGTCTTTGGTGAGCCTTTTCCCATAGTCTTTGATTTATCATTGCCAAAAGTAGCATTGCCCGATTTCTTTTCATCGGGGTTATAAACTTGCTTACGTGCTCTTTGTCATGTGTTTTGAGCGACCACTAGCATAAAGTACTGTGGATACCAGGTCTTGAGCGATTGAAGCTAAGTCACACATTTATTCACTTTTCTTTATCCATGGAGGCACCTTTTTGTTTGGCTATTTTGTGTAGTGATGAACTACATCTTCTTAGGAGACATTTGGAAAGTATACTGTCCAACTTGATTGCATACCCAACATTTTGATCATAATTTTTGTAGAATTATGAGTATGAACAAAATTTCTTTGATTCATAAACCTTCTTGAAGGTGTTAAACATCAATCTTGTCCATACTTTCTACACTGTCAGTTCTTGTGGAAATTCTTAAAATACATGACCAACCATAAAACTACGCATACACGATGCTCAGGATTTGTCTCTTCATTGTTTGCTTAGGCAGTCTCTTCAATGTTTGCATCTTCTTGGTTTGAATTATATCCTTGCATGACAATGTACGACAATGTGTCCCAACAGCAAGCGAGGACATAATTGTCGATATTCATTGGAGGAAGAATCTCCTTTGATGGTTTTCAAATTTTGCATACTCATGGGTCTTAGTATTTATTATATTCTTTGCTATAGTGGTTTCTTCGGTCTAAATATTTCCTTATTACGGGTTTCTTCTTTTGTAGGAATTGTTTGAGCTGCTTCATCATTCTTATTTTACAAAAATAATCTCTCTGTCTGACCTTTCTTTTGCTGCTTGATTCTCCTTCATAGCATATTCCGGTTTTTATCATGGGGGATCTTTGGTATGCCATAATTTCGTTCAACTTCTTCAAGGCTTGTTTTTTGAGAGACATAACCACTTTCCTTTGGGAATTTTCTAGTTTCTTCTTGAGACATACTACTTCTTCTTCCAACTTCTCTTGTTACGGAGTTTTTATCATGATTTGCGAAGTAACATGTCTTCTATCTTCTTGTCTTCTTCAAGCTCTACCTTCGTTGCATGAGGACTTCCCGAGGTTTGTTCTTCTCTTACATGTGCCAGGGAAGGATGTCCTTTCTACACTTAGGTTTGAGTCTATCAATCTCCTCAGGAGCATGGCTCCCCCTCAGGGTCAACACTTCTTCTTCATCATCTTCTGTACGGAGTCCTTCAAGTTCTTCTGGCCATCAGTAAGGGTCCCGAGTTCCTTCTTCATGAGGAGTTCATGAATCTCGGATATGTCTTGTCTTGTTGAGCATAGAAGGATTTTTTGTTGAACCTTTCTTTCTATATCTTTGATTTAATTTTCTGAATCTTGGCTTTGATCTTTTCTTTCTTGAAGAAACTTAGCGACATAGTGTCCAACTCTTCCACGGTTAAAGCATTTGAGAAGTTTTACCTTTGTATTTACAAAACCTCTATCCAATTTCTTGATAAATTTTTTTCTCTTCTTCATGTCAAGGCAAGAGCATATGTCTCCCTCTTCTTCTTTCTTCTTTTCTATTTTAAGGCTGCCTCCCTTGTACTTAGCAGCTTCTATGCTGTGGGAGCCTCATCTCATATCTTGTGGAATTTCTAAGTAAACTGGTTCATGGTTAAGGTCTCCCAGTGTGCTTCTTCTATTGCAGTTTTTCTTAGGATTAAACCTAGATGGAAAGAGATCTTGAATCTTTTTAATTATAACTACCGCTGCATGGTTCTCCAAGAGCTTTCCATATTGTTAACAATTTACGAAGGCTTTTAGGAAAGCTGGCGATGTCTTCATCATCATTCATTTTTAAGTTTTCAAACTAGGATCTATAAACTTGAAGTTTGGTAGTCTTCTTTCTTGTCCCCCTCATGGATGTTCTCCAGTATCCCACATTTGTTGGCGAGTGTGTTTGCATTACTTTGATAAACTCTCTTCACACAATCACATTAGGATGGAATTCATGGCTTTCGTTAGCCACAAATCTTGTTCTTTCTTTGTACGTATGGGTTGCCTTTGGGGCATATCCTAATTACTGTGACCCGGACTTCTATTCCTAGAGACATTATGTGTGTCCTCATTCTTATTTTCCGAAGCTAAATTTACGATGAAAAGGGGCTTTATTGGTTGAGCATCCTTCTTTACTAGCCATCTTGGGAACCTAGGATATTCCTTTCGGTTGTTGGGCTGCTTCAAAAACCACTGCGATGCAGTGTTGAATCTTTAATTAAAGAAGCGGGGGGGGGGGGGGTGAATGGGTTTAATACCCTTCTTTCAACCTTTTCAAAATTTCATCCGCCTTATTTCACGACTTACTATGTGAACGAGTCTTAAGTGCAGCTAATATTAAATTAATGTGACTGCTTATGTTGAGAGCGACGAACAATTAATCGATTGAAAGAATCACATCGTGACACATAAGAAACACACGCAGAGACGGTGAATGTAGTGAAACCCGCCAAGGGAGAAACCCATTTATTATTTTTGTGATGCAGAAATAGCTCAACTCCCTCTCACCCCACTGACTTTTACGCAAGCACCGGCCTACGGAGGCTCCCTACCTCAGTGCACGAAGCTACAACTTGCAAGGAAGCTTAACTCCCTTCAATTTTCTGCAAGCACCAACCTACGAGGAGGCTCCTACCTCAACTACGCAAACGCTACAATTGCAAGGAAGCTGCTCCTTCAGTGCACCCCAGGCACCAACCTACGAGCTCCCGACCGCGGTCGGCTGTTGACGACTATCGGCCTAGCTTGATATGGGCTGCCTTCCTCAATTTATCTCTAGCGAATGTTTGTTGATTTACCTCGAATGTCAGCTCGGTATGTAGCTTCTCTTTGCTCTTCTTTTTTAATCTTCTGCCGCCTCCCACACTTCTGTAATACCTTCTCTGAGTTACCACTCTCTCTAACCTCTTTGCATATCAAGATGATATTACTTATAAGTTTTCTTGTGACTATTAGCATTCCTCGATGAATTTTGAATGGACAACCATGCCTCCTTTTGCCTTCTGTGTATTCTCGTTTCTTTTCTGACTCACTCAGAAAAATGTAAGCGTAGGTGCTTATTTTTAGTCTAACGATGGGATTTTGTTTCATGCAGAACTTGCTGTTGTCTAGAAGCAATAAAAATTTAATTACAGTATTTGAATTCACATATAATGAAAATTTTAAAAACAAATCATTTGGTCTTTTGGCTAGAAGCTGCGCATTTGTCGTTTATTTGATTGTGTCTGTCTTTTACTGTGTTGTGTTTGTCTCTTTTCGACTTTGTTTTCTTTTTAAATATGTAACTTTAATGGTATGTTTGTTGCATATGTGTAACTAAGATTTTTATATCGGTGCATTTTGTATGTAAATATATTATGCTTCTTGTTTATGATGCAGGCAAAATTCAACCCTTTACATGGAACAAGTGTCTTTCGATGTGGGGTTCGCAAAGCGGAACATACATGCATCACAATCGTTTTATATTAAAAAAAATCACCACTCCACCTTAGCCGAGCCCGTGGGTTCACAGACACCGCGACATCTTTTAATACAATCGCAACATACCACGTTATATATATATATATATGTATACATATATATATATATATATATATATATATATATATATATATATATATACCACGCTTTTATATATATATATAACGTATTCAACTCTCGCTTGTAGTTATACAACGTTTTTAACAAACAAACTACCATGTCATGGCGAAATCATGTTTAATACAAACAAGCGCCGCTTCATTGTATATCTTTTTTAAGTGCAATATGCTACTCTATCGATTTCGATTGCGATTGATCTGTCGCAAGGCTGCTGCTTTCGATGTGATTGATCACTATTCTTTATTCTTTTCAATGCGATTGGAACTCAAATACTTATTAATCATAATTTATAAACCCATTGAGTCCAGACTGATAAGCAATCGCAAGTCTTTTAATATATGTTCAATGATGCGGTTTTTTCGATCACGATTAACCATATTCTTCGCATTTTACCACGATCTGATTGGAGGCGGACTTCAAACACTTGTTAAACATGATTTATAGACCCGCCGGATCAGGCGTATCCTGTTAATTCTTTAGTTGCATCATTATTTAACATATAATCCTAGGATGCGATTGGGAAGGTGTACCTTATATTACTTACGTTTGTACCGGATCTACTTACTACTTTGATTCTTGATCACGAAGCACTCCATATAAATTAATATATATAAACTTTCGGACCTTTGTGGGAATATGTAATACTTATTGCATATATGTGTATTTATACACGTATATATATATATATATATATATATATATATATATATATATATACTTTTGTATTCATTTTAAGTATCCCTCCGGCGGGGCGGCCCCGATTATAATTTAATTTATATATATATTTATATATATATATATATATATATATATATATATATATATATATATATATATATATATATATATATATATATATATATATATATATATATAATGTCGGTAGGTAATGATTCCCGAATAAGGTTTATATATATATATATGTACGTTTGCTCCATCCTTAGGTGTATGTTCTAGTGGCGTAGGTGATTCTCGAAAATTTATTTTATATCCTCCCGGTGAGGTAACGATTCTCGAAATTTACTGAGAATTAAAAAAATTTTATATGTATATATCCGCCGGTACAGGAGTAGTGATTCTCGGAATAACAGTCGTGTCTCCCGCCTTTGCTACTTATTCGCTGCTACTTGCTCTGCAACTATTTCTTTGTGATAGCAGGTTCTGCCTCTGCCTACACTCTGATAACGGTTCTGCCCCCGCCTATTATATTAGCTTCCTCTGCTTACATCTCTTGTCTATTTCTTGCCCCCTTTTCTGTCTCTTGTCTTTCTTCGCCTCCTTTTCTATCTTTGTCTTTGCTGCCTCTTTTTCCATATTTGATAACATTTTCCATCGAGGCTACACTAACATATTAAGGGACTACCTATTAATGGAGACTTAGCCTTAACATTCAATAAAACAACAACTACCTTGACCTATTTTCCTTTAACCATGTTGTTATAAGTCGGACTTCGAAACAATTGGTCTGCGACCATGGGAGACATTTTCAAGATGATATATGGTGTGATATATCTTCCTATTGGGCTTTGTGCCAATATTCTTCATCCTATTACCCCCAAGGTAATGGCCAAGTTGAAAGCGGTCAATGGAAATCTTTAAAACCATGCTTCTTGGGGTGAATATTTTAAAACCAGCGGCACCTTATGCTCTTCCTTTTTTTTGTGAGCTATAAATTAAGCCAGAAATTTCACTTGGTTCTCCTTTCTACCTTGTTTTTGGAGAGAAGTCTTATCGATCGAGCCCAAATCACGCCCTTCATGGCCGTCGAACTTCTCACGACACACAACCTTTACAGAACAAAGACTTACCATTATTTGTGCTTCGAGGACCTTCGTGTTCTAAACCATCGAGTTAGCTAGAACCTTGTATGCTACTTGTAATATGATGAAAAAGTCCTATCGTACTTTTCACAAAGGCGATATTGTTCTAGTGTTATGACCGAGGATCATGATGTCCTCGGTCATGTGAATTTTGACTCATTATGGCTAGGTCCTTGTCATCGATGAAGTTTGTGTAAAGGGCATATGTTTTAAACAGATTTGGTACCATCTTCCTAATCCTTTCAATGCCTCTACCTTAAGAAATTTTACATAATTTCCCTTTTTTTAAATATTATGTATTTATTTTAGGTAACTTACTTTTATTGTTTTGTGATTGGATACTTCACTGCAATTATTTTTTCCCAGAAAGATCACTTCACCACTTCTCAAATCGTTCTTGATTACGACACTTGTACTTGGGCATAGCTTTGTATCCATGCTTGTTGATTCTCATGTTGATTTGCGTCATGTGTATATTTTACTCATGTTTTATGGTCCCCGCAAGGCCTAATACAGCCTTCGTATCCTTGATCGCCCTTGTTTAAGCATTAGAGTTGAGTGACTTGTTTCATCCATGGTCTGTCCCAGGTCCCTTTTGTCTCCGTCAAAAGTCTTCCATCATAATTTTTTTTGCCTCGCGTGTCTAGGTGCCGACCCTAGCCACTCTTGTCCCCTATCCCTCCAAATTCGAGTCGGTCGCCACAGGTCATCACGCACACTTTATGCTCCTAACAGGAAGTCGTCAATCCTGCTCGGTAATCACCATCATCACGGGCCGCAAGTCTATCGATCACTCTCTGTATCCCTCATGCCTTAATTGAAGATTCCTTATTGCCTCACCAGGTAATTGAACACTCATATGTCGAAATTTATTCACTCCAGGCGGTCTGGGGCAGTGTGCCTTGGTTTGTTCCTCTTGTTCGGTGCCTCGGACTAGGAAAAAGGGACCATATTTCCTTGAATTTGTTGTTTCTCGGTTCTTGACTCCTTACAAGAAATTATCAATATTTGTATACTTGATGGTGAAAACAGTACGGAATTATATCGATGAGATTCTAGGTTGTGTGAATGTTTGAGACCTCATGAGGGGTGGCCCTTCGGTGTACCCATGCCCAGTTGACATTTCTACTACAACCTTGGTTAAACTCATATATCTAATGGTTCACGACCCTACTGACTTCTTGCAATACTTTGATTTTCTGTGTCATTCATATTTTCTGACCATTTTCTTTTTGTTTTAGAGGCCTCTTTGGTTGTACTTATATCTCTATGTGCCTAGGATATTGTTGTATAAGTCTTTGTTTTTTTTCTGAAGGCACAATAACATGTGGGATATGTTGTCATGCTGTCTGGCCCATGTTTATGTGAGCATGTACTATATATAGTTCGGTCCCATGTTTGTTGGATGCCATTATTCTTTGTAATGTTTTCTCTCGGCGAGCATAGGTATGCCTCCCACTGCCTCCCCTTCAGTTAGTACCCACTCTTAAAGAGACTTGCCACAGAAATCTCACCTCCTTAAGTCTTGTCTCTCATAATTCACCTTATATTTCTCTCTCTCGGCTCCCCTTCGGTGTGGTAGTTGTGCTATTACAACGTACTTGGGTCATAGGTAGCTCCTAGCATTTCTGCACGTTGGAAATTTATTATAATTTTTGGTCATATAACTTGTTACTATTAGATGGACTAGTACATATGTAAGACCAATTTTACCACAGTCAAATTACTTTCACTATAGAAAAATAACTTAATAACCCATAATTTATTAAGTTGTTTTAGTCCTAATAAGGAAACCCCATGAGGAATAATTAAGTAAATCCTTATTTTTTTTATTTTACTCTGAGGATAATTAATTAAATACTTTTTAATTAATATTCTTGGTCATATTTAACCCGGAAGCAGAGAAAATTAATTACATAAATCATTGTTTATCTTATTATTTTCTAGGAATAGTTATTTAAATCATTATTTAATAATAGTCATATTATTAAATTTATTAAATCATTTATAAATAATTGAATAATGGTTTATTTAATTATTACATAACCACATTATTAAATGAATAAATAAATCATTTATTTATTTATTATTTTAAATGCGAGATTTGTGCATTCAAATTCCTTTTCCCTCCAACAAAACTAATAAAATATTCCATAAAATTTGGATCTAGAGTTAATAATATTTTAATTATGCACCAATATCTATACTAACTCAATATTTTGTTATAAATATAAGGGTTTTCCATTAATTCTACCTTTTTTTGCCTAAGAATCACCTTTTGATCATGCTTTTGATCGACTTTAATCCTCCATCTTTGTCATATTTTTTCTACTTTTCAGCATGAGCTCCCTTTGAGATCACTTTTGTCTAGGTTTTATGCACCATCAAGAGAGAGATCTTGGATGAAGCATTGAGGACATACAGAACCCATCCCTTTGAGGGGATTGGTAACATGTTGTTTTTCCCCTTCCCGGTGCCATAATACGAAAAAGAATTCTTTATAAATTCATGCTTGTCCATTGGATGTATGGAGAAAATATTTTTATTTTGCTATTTAATTTCTTTATTTGCATGAATCTGGATTTTTTTGTGTGTTTTCTAATCACCTACTACGAATCTAAGAAGTCAGCAGCCACATTTGATGTTAGGGTTGTTTGTTATGCATAGCTAAAGTGAGCTTTTAGTACACTTGTGATTGTAATTCACACTAACACCTAGCATGTGCCTTTAGTGATTAACATGCCTTGTCACTCCCTCCTTGGCATGTAGCTAGAACTGTTGACACTCCTTGCACCTCATATTAATTGCTTCCATGCATTTTGACCTAGTTCTCCTTGTGTTGCCCAAGTGCTCACTAACACTCCCTCGACGTGCATTACTTTATCACCACCTTAGCACTCTTTGACATTTCCTTGAACTTCATAACATGTTTATCACTCCCCTAGCCACATTGAAACTTGGTGCCATGTTGGCATAAATGTTATAATGTTTAGCATTCATTAATATTACTTAGCATGCTTTAGCATGGTTTTACTATTAAATTTATTTGAGATATATTATTGGAAAGTATATGAAATATGAAGGATGTTAGCACATATAATGCACTAGCACTTGGCATGGCACCTATTGCCACCTAGTGTTGGTTTACTAGCATGTCCCTCTGGAGAAAAATGGAAATTGATGACTTATTAACCCTATGATGTGTTCATTTCCTTTTAGTTTAACGTGTTTCTCCTTTTTTAATGCCTTAAAGTAGTCCTAAACCTATTGTCTCACTTGCACATCTTGGCATGCTTTAGCACTTGAAGCATCTTAGCATGTTTGACATGCCTTCAAGCTTCTTATACGGCGCATGTTAACATTCCCTATAATGCCTTGGCACTCATCTTGCCATAAATATTGTTTTCTGGCAAGGGCAATCAAGTCCTTTAACGTCTGCCAGGTTCATGTGAGATTGGCCTTCTTCAGCCCCAACAACTTGACCAATTGCACCTACTACAAGTAGATTGTGCCTTTTTCACCTAAGAAGTTTGCTTATACCTTATCTTAGGCCACTCATGTCCAAGCTGAACTTCTCCCACTTAAGAACTTACCAACATATAAATGACATATAGCCATGGCCATAAAATAGATAAACTTATATCTTACATAAGAGCAATATTTCACATGTATGTCAATTTGATATAAACAATGAAGAGTATTAACTAAGGTTTCTTAAAACCATAAGATACATAAGACACGCAAGATATAAGTTGGCACAAGCTTAGTGCCCAAAACTTAGCTACAACAATGTACAATATGTAATTGTCTAAAATAGTTCAAACATGAGCATTTGGCCAAAGTGTGCCACATGTCATTTAAAAATAATAGATAAAGGAAAAATAATTTTGCCCAACAAAAAGTCTCCCTTTATTACAAAAGCTGACATTTAATGAACCACATATCGCAATCATAGGCTTGCCTCTTGCAAATCCTATTATGAAATTCTTCTAACACACTTCATCATACAGCACACTTGAATTCAATGACACACCCCAGAGCACACACTCTTATGTGTTCATGCATGAATTTTTACTTCGTTATCCTTTGGTTCTTGGCCTCCCTTAACACTCCTCGACGTAATTGCTTCATTTTCATTCCTTGGCATTCCCCTAACCTTACTCCTAACTATCATGGCCTCACAACTACTGTAATTTGTAACTTGGGCTTAACCAGGTCATAAACGACTGCAAGAGCTAGGCCAAGTTATGATTACTACACCTAGACTATGTTTTTGAATTGTGTAGCTTGGGGAGGTACTCCAAAAGCCTGTTGAGATGGCTTTGTGTGAGTTTGGTCATAAAATTATTTGTGGGAAAACAACCCAAGTGAAGGGTTTTGGAACGAAAGATGAAGTTTCCATTAAAAGATACAAAAAGGAAAAAATATTTCTTAAGTCTAAGTGGATACAAAACCCGTGATTTCTAGAGGTTTATTAAGAGGCCTAGCTAGGAAAATCTATTTATGAAGGCCTTCGTATGAAGAGCAAGAACATCAAGTGAGAAAGAGCTCACTTGATCAAGAGCAAAGAGATGTAGTCTAGAAGTAGGCCGAGTTAGAGGTTGATAAGGGTTGCTAAAAGAGGCCATGATCATCCACCAAAAAAGATCATCAAGGAGGGACACAATCATTTCACATACCTTAATGGGTTCAAGATAGGAATTAGGATGGCATATTGTTGGTTCTCTTATGGTAGATTGAGCTAGAAAGGCAACTCATGAAAATTTTGGCATGTGATTTAGTGGTGGTGTTTCTATGTCAGAGCCACATCAAATTTTAAAATATTAGAAGGTTGAGATACTGTTGTCCTTCTGAATAATTGGGGTCAATAATTATGCCGGAAAATCTATGATGTTTTGTTTTGTTTTATGTTTAGGATTTTTTGATGACCAATGCATAAAACAATTTGAAACGCTAACTATATTTTAAAATTTTAGATAATATTAATTAACAAGAAAAAGGGATATTAATTTATTAAACATAGTAATTTATATTTTTTAGGTGATTAGAAGAATATTTAAAAATATGATTATTTGAGTATTCAAAGATATTTCAATGTTATTAAGTGTGAAAAAATTTCAAACAATGTCTAAAAATTTCCAACAAAACATGTTTAACATGGGAATATCTTGATAATTTATTGATGAAAGGGACTTACATAAGAAAAATATCTTGGCAAATAATTCTACGATAAAGATAATAACTTTAGGAGGAATTTAGAGAAAACTAAGATTAAAGCTAATCTTCTAGTTATCTTCATAACAATTATATACATGTAGAAAACAATGAAATATGCATGATAATCTAGGGTAGGTGTTGTAGCCTATTTTATCCAAAAATACAAAAAAACAATAACACACTTCAAAATTTTTTGGAGCCCTTTGAGCAAGAAAGAAAAAGCCGAGTAAAGTTTTGAGCAGGTAAGCTGAGTCGCGAGTCCATGGATTTTAGGCCATGGAAGCTGTGCGTTTCTGCGACCTAAGGTCGTCGGTGCTTGATGTGGTCGGTCATGCCGGTTTCGACCTTGCGACCTAGCGACAACAAGGTCGCGGTGCCGCAAGGTCGCCAGGCCTGGGTAAATGATGAAATTGGCAAGCCTGGTGAGCACAGCGGCGACGCCAGGTCGCGGTGCATGGTCGCAAACTGTCGGCTTACCGACCTCATTTAGTGCTCGCATGTGCAAACTCCTTTTGTAAGTGGCCGAATTGTTCGACTGAGTTGCATTTGTGACTACGAGCGTACGGTAGGTGTACGATAGGTCGGTAGCGCGTTTGCTTAAGACAAGTTGCCATTTCCTCCTGTGTTTCCTTCCCATTTTCTTTGCGTCCGCCACCATGGTCTTAGTACTTGTTGGTGAGAGGTAGGTTTCCGGTTGAGTTTTATTTTGTTCGGTTCTCAATAAACCCCAAGGTCACCTGTGTCTTGCCCAGATCCTCATGGCTATGTCCTATCTCCAGTTTAAACCATTTCCAGCCGCGCATGTTTCCCGTTAGGGAGAGATTATCCGCAAAACTGCGCGTGCTCGAAACCCCCCGGCAGGCCCAAGTGCGACCTGCGACCCAGTGACCCGGTCGCAAGGTCGCAAGGTCGCGCGACTCTCTGTTAGCGACTCTGCGACCCTGCGACCTAGTCGCAAGGTCGCGAGGTCGCATGTGAGGGATTTTGTAGATCAGCGACCCTGCGACCCCAAGAGAATATTCAATTAAACTCTGCATGCGTAAACTGTATTTAGCCGTTATCATCATGTCTTTCTCATCCTGGGATTCTTTCCTGAATGAAACAGGTGAATTTGGAGCAGACACGATACCGGTCCTCTCCGACTCTAGCAAAATGGCACCCCGGGTGTCCCGAAAGAAGAGTAGGCAGGTGGTGGAAGAAGAGTCAGACACAGACATACAAACATCCCCTCCACCAATATACAGAGACACTCTTTTCACCTTCGCAAAGGGGGACAGCCTTAGGTGGTATGAAGTATACCGCGAGTTCGCCATACCAGAAGATGAGTTTCCAGAAGATCTTCCGGACCGGGAAGTATACCTGAAGGTCAAGAAATCCAAATTGCACCTAGCAGGGTCACATCCCGCCATCTTTCCGTGCCCAGAAATGTTAGACTGGATCATACAGAAGACGGATCCTAAGAATTTCGCAATCCGAGATAGTGGAGGTAAATCTTTTGCAACGTTGGAGAGCTCAAAAGCACAGGTCTACTACTCGCTCCCCAAACCAGAGGTAAACTTCACCCCGAGATGGTTTTCTGCAAATGAAGTGCCGATGGTTGATACAATCAGAAAATGGTGGGCAGAACCAGATAAATTTAAAATAAAAAAGGACCAGGAGTACCCGGTGGCGAGTCTGAGGAAAGTGTATAAGTTAGTGGTCGCCATGCTGTGCAGAATATACGGGCGTTCAGACGCCACCACTTTCAACGGAACATGGGCAACCATTATGGAACACGTAACAGTACACGGCACTCGGTTCAATTGGGCTGGTATATTAATGGGCTCCATGCACACAAATTTGGCTTCAGCTTAAGCCCAGATGAGGGAGAGCCGTCAGAATTTTATATGGCTTCGTATTTATTAGATGCTGTCTGTGCCCAGCTGCATGTTGAGGGATGGCCACATAATTGGGACTCCGAACAGACCCGGGCAATCCATTTGCAGACCAAGGTATTCTGGGAATCCAGGTACAAGTCAGATATTGAGCAAATCTCTCAGATATTCATTCCCGCCCTTTACGGGAAGCTATTTGGTCAAGACACCCCCTGCATGTCTTGGCGAGCGATGGAGACACTAGGTCAGGTGGCACACTGGTTTCCATTCGCTGAATTTACAATCATCCGAGTATTTGGCACATTCAAAGCACCACATGCTCTGCCTAAGTTTATTACCGACAAGGTGCTCATGCAGGAGGTATGTTTCCAGATGACTTCGGGCTTCTCCAATGTCCTTTCCAAAGGGAAGAAGAAACCTTGGCCCGCTTTACCCCTCACCATTGGTGCTTATACAGTCAAGGACTTCAAAGAAGTAGGGCGTGAAGGGGAAGAGATAAAAGGTTATCACTTTAGAAATCTGGATTGCCGAACTTATGACCCAGTCAGGATAGTTCCTGAGCATTGTAAAAGGGCCAATTTTAAATGGAGTTATCAGCATGTGGAACGCCCGGCAGAGGATGAAAAAAGAAACTGGTACAACGCAGACAGGAAACTAGCTCCGGGGATTGACTCTGACCGAGAAGAAGAGGATCACCAAAATGTAGAAGATAAGAGCCATAAACTAGGAGGCTCTTCTTCCTCTCGGGATAAGAAAACCCGGACCAATACAAAGACTGACACCTCGGATCAGCTAAGAGGAGCAGAGGCCCAAGCCAAGAAGGAAGAAGAAAAGAAAATGAAGGAGGATGAAGAGAAACGTAGAAAAGATGCAAAGACAGAGAGGAAAAGGAAACAGGCTGAGGAAAAGGAAAGACAGGAAAAGGAAGCACAGGCGGCGGCAGAACAAGCACTTAAGGAAGAACTTGACAATTTCGATCGTCAAAAGAAGGCAGACCAAGCCGCCGCGGCAGAGCGAAATAGAAAAGCTGAAAAAGAAGCAGAGGTAGAGACAGAATGCAGGAAGAAGGAGGAACATGACAAGGCAGAAGCCGAGCGCCGGAAAAAGGAGAAAGGAAAAGGACAAATGCAGGATAAAGAGGATGAAATGATAGATGATATCGACATATCTCCCCTGGAGATTCCTCCGAGTGGCAAGAAAAGTATCCTCCCTGATGACGATTTTCCCGGGGAACAAGAGGAAGAGGTCTTCGACCTGACTAGATTGACATTTGACCAATTCTCTTTCAAAATACGGCAAGAGAGAAGAAACGCCTTGGCGCAAAGCCATTCCGCCATATCTACGGTAGCCACTGGAAAGGACATAGTCCCAGATACAAGGACTAACCCTGTAATGATAGCATCAGCAGGTACCGCTTTTGCCGCAGCTACGGAGGAAAATGTCACTAGAATGAGCAGGGAGATTATCTCCCTACAAAACAGGCTAAAAGCAACGGAACAGGAGAAAGCAGTACTGGAGAGTGAAGTGCGACAGCTCCAAGGTAAGTCTTCCCAAGTCAATGAAGTCCCACTAGCAGTCATGAAAGAATGTGACGTATTGGAAACGACCATGCAACAAGTATACAGAGAAATGCTCGCCCTAAAACAAACAGTGGCCCCATTAGCAGAAGCACGAGCGGAAACCAAAGTGAAGCATGAGCAGCTCAAGGAGGCCTCGGTAGCTTTAGACAAAATGATAAACTGGACAGCGCAGTACCAGCAAGCTCCCGAAAATGTGCCTAAGAAGGATTGGGGTCACACACAAGACGCCAAAGTACAAATCCGGATGAAGATGCAATCCAAAGACAAGCTGGTCAAAGACTTGGACAAGGTGGTGTCTGAATATAATCACCTGATCAGTGGTATAGACTCCATGAATGCTCTTCATCACATTCCGTCGTTGGGGGCACTGGACGAAACTAAAGACTGGGAGCAAGTAGATCAGGAAATTCAGTCTTTTCTGCAACCCTTGAGACAAGCTGCTGCCGCACCAGAATTTGAGGCATCACAAGAGAACCTAAACCGGCTGCTTGTCACTCCAGTACAAATTTATACCAAGCTTGCCTCCCTCTCCATCTAGATTTCCCAGAAGAAGGAGACTCTGATACCGAATGCTTTGGAATGTACGCATCGGTTAAAAGAAGAAATCTCTCTAGTCTCCCCTATAGCGGCGGATTACCAGGCCTGGCAAGACTTCCTCAAGGAGAAGAAGATAGACACTCCAGACCTCTCAATTACGCGACCACCTCCATAGCTTAACTGCTGGGTCGCAGGTCGCATTTTGTCCCCCAGGTCGCAAGTCGCACCGGCGCCTAAGTCGCAGGTCACAATCTTCTGGTCGCAGGTCGCATGTTCGGCAAAGGTCGCAGGGAAGCTGAACCGTCGGGAAGTTGAAGCGTCGGAAGGCCTAAAGGGCGTTTCTTGAATCTATAAATACCCCTGTGGGGCACATAGTATAGGGGCTTCTCTTTTTTGGACTGAAGGGCAATATTGCATTGTAATTGAAGAATCATACTCTTGGCATATGTAATACAATACATGTTAAAACCCCTTTGATTGGATGATGTGTTTAGCTGTGACAACACTGTGTGTATTCTGCGTACAATTTCAGAATATCTTTTGATTAATGAATCTGTGTTATTAATAGTATCATTCATGCACCATAGCTATCTATGACTGTGTTGATGATGCTCAAGTTTATTATTTACTCTTATGATGAATGTTAATGAACTGTTTTATTAGCGTTTCGTTATATCTTTCGGAAAGTTAAGGGATATTCTTGTAGTAAAGAACTGTTTCTTTGGTGGTCAGATTATCCTGCATGCATACCCCATAGATGTGTTGCTAACGACACTTCCTGGGTGTATGCATTTTGTCTATTACCTTGCTACGCACAGTGTCATATATTGGTTTGATACATCAGTCATGTATTCTGTATCATGTGAATAAGTGTATGTTTGCAGTTTCAATCAGGTTGCTCGAGACCGAAGAGAAAGTCATTTAAGTGGTAGCCGGACCCACACCCCGGACGGGATCCCTACTCCAAATGGTTCAAAGTCTAATTGGGACTTTCTGCCGGGGAGATCCCCTACTGTTGGCCGGACATATTTTCCCGTCAACAGATTTGGCGCTAGAAGGAGGGCCATGGCATCCTCCCAGCATACAACTGACATTCCGTTACAAACTCCCCACCGGGAGGTCATAAATAATGAACCTCATCTTCCCCCCTTAGAAGATATTCCAAGGGAGGAGGCTCGATATTTTGAAATCACAAACGAATAGTTGAGATCCTTACGCCCAGTCGCCCGCAATCTCGTCAGGGATTTACGGTATGCTCCAATCATGGAATTCCTAGCCCACACTAGGACCCCAGCCGAAAACGTCACTCGTAATGGCGTGCTAGTCAGCACCATACCTGAACTTGTGAATTCCATGATTGAAGACCTCGGGCGGGCTGTCCAAGAAAATGACCCCATTCTCCAAGATAGTGAAGGTTTCCCTGATACAGAACCTTTCCCCGAACCTCAGCCTGACTTACATCAGTGGAACAACAACCAAGTGTATTCTCCACCAGAAGAAGGAGAAGGGGGTCGAAGAATTGAAAGAGAAGGTATCACAGCCCGAAGAAATGCGAGGGAAGGAAATAGGCCTCGAAGAAATGAGGGTGGGGTCAACAGGGGTCACGGACGTGGAGGTAGAGGAGATATAGTCCGTGGCCGGAGACACCAACCCAACCATCATCACCACCAAAACCAAAATAGGCCCCCTCCCCACAACTGGGAGTATTTTAGAAACATGAATAACCGTGAAAGACACCGAGATGAACACTCTCGCCGTCATGAAGGAGCATCAGTGTCAGGGACGGGAAGTGAGTCCGAGGTAGAAACTCGATATCATCAACACCCCAGGAGGGTGCAACCTCTAGCCTGGATGGCTCAATCCCCATTGGCTCTTTTAGGTCCCCTCCATGATATGCCTAGACACCCAGAGAAACATCTTCCTAAGTTCGATCCTGAGAAAGGCACCTCAGTGGAAGATCATATTAGTAGTTTCTATCTGTCTCTACAAATCATGAGAGTTCAGTTCGATGATGTCGCATGTAGACTGTTCCCACACACTCTTGTAAACCTTGCAGCCACTTGGTACCGTTCCCTACCCAGTGCTTCTATTACTTCATGGGACCAGTTCCGTCGTGTGTTCCTGCAAAAGTTTGCAGAAGATAAAACACCCTCTATGCTCCTTACTGAACTAAGCACCATCAAGTGTCATAGAAAAGAGAAAGTTAAAGACTTTAACCAACGCTTCGCCACAATATTGCAAAAATTTCCTCCAAACTTAGCATTGGACGATTCTATCACCATCGACTACTATACTAAAGCTCTCCCTAGGGATATTGCCGTTTTCGTCAAACGTGAGGCCCGCGCTACTCTTACAGAAAATTACGCTGCTGCTCTCGTGGTAGAAAAGGACATGTTGTCGATAGGAGTCATGGACCACGAGGGAAAGGATGATCACAAACCAATCAATAAAAAAGGTCACTCCTCCACCCCTAACAGAGAGAAAGAAACTTTTGATTTCGAGAGTATGGCCAAGACCCTCAAACTACTAACGAATGAGGTCTCTGACTTAAAGAGAAAGGGCATTGAAACCTCAACTTCTACTAAAAACCCAAAACCCTTTTTCAAGAAAAATAACCCCAACACCAGCAGACCTCCGTCAAGCTCCAGTGCCGCTCTCAACGTGGAAGAGATAGGGAAAGACAATTTTTGCTCTTTTCACCAAGCTGCCCATTCTGAAAAAACGTGCCCGCAATGGATTGGCAGCATGACCGCGGTGGTTAACCAACTTTTGGATGACCAAACTCCTGGAAACCTGACAGAGGATGAGGATTCTGATCGAGATGAAGGTTCGCTCTTAGATGGGGAACCAGGAGCCTCTGTCCTCACTTTTGATATAATCCGCGGGGGGGAGAGTCTTGCTCCCATTGATATCAACATGGCAGGCAGTCCCAAGGTTCAGCCCACTCGAAATTATAGTCTTAGAAGCAAAGGAACTGTCCCCGAACAATCATATGAGGACAAGAAAAGGGATTTCTTGAGGAAAATTCTTCCTCTCGGAAACGAAGGACAAGCTACGCCAGAAAAGCCCATAAATAGTAATGGCAAAGCAAGTCAAAAGACTAAGCTCCCGGTGGAACCCTCGAAAACCACTACCGAACCTAGTCCCCAAACCGATACTAGCTACAACATAGTGGAGGACATGAAAAAGACCAGAGCTAATATCTCACTCTACGAGTTGGCCCGCATCACAAATCAAAAGGAACTTATTCTAAAAGCTTTCGCCAACAACCAAAATACGAAAAATGTCAGCAACACGTCTGCACAAACCAGTCCAGACATCTAGTCTATAGTGAACGTTGTCAACACGAATTCGAGAGGATCCACCCCTCCCTTCCTTTTGTCTTTTGATATGTTTAACTTCAACGTTCACAATTGTCTCGTTGACTCTGGTGCATCCACAAATGTCATGCCTCTATCTATGTGCAAGAAACTCAACATTCTCCTAGAGAAAACTGACGCAAAAATCATTCAACTTGACAGATCACAAGTACCAGCCGTTGGAGAACTAAACAATGTCATCATCCGCCTCTCATCCGACTCTAGGGTCCATCAATGTATTGATATTGTGGTTGTTGACATCCCTGAAGCCTATGGTGTACTGCTTAGCAGGGACTGGTCTAGCAAGTTGCAAGGATACTTTGCCACAGATTGGTCCCACTTATGGCTACCTTACAAGGGGAGAAATAACCAAATCAGAGTCGAGAGTGAACCATACATGAAACACACTGTAACTGATTTGGATGCCACAAATGAACCCATCAGCTTTGCCCAGGAGGAACTTGGTGTGTGTTTTCTAGATTCCATTTTTGGATGTTACCGACCTCCCCAGTCTTCAGTAGGCCCCGAGGTCCTTTCTGAAATGACACTCGTCGCAGAGGAACAAGCCCAAACTATCTCACACCAAGCCAAAATTCCTCCGCAATCCATTACCCCCAAGGACCCGGAAAGCGACATATGGACCTTGTATTACGACAGTTCCAAAAATCTTGATGGTTCTAGCGCTGGCTGCGTTTTGCTTGATCCTCATAAGAATAAATTCTTAATCTCATGTCGGCTGGAGTTCCAATGCACCAACAACACTGCCGAGTATGAAGCTTTGATCCTTGGGCTTAAAAAGGCGCTGTATTTGAAGGTAAAATTCTTACGGGTCATTGGAGACTCCGAGATTATCACTCGGCAGGTACGCAATACTATTCATTGTTTGTCTCCTCATTTAAAGGCGTATCAGCAAGAGGTATGGCGATTAATTTCTGCTTTTGACGCTTTTGGAATTAAATCTGTTCTAAGAATGCATAATGCAGCGGCAGATACTCTGGCTAATGCCGCTGCCAGATTTACCCCTTTGAGGGATGGTTTTTCTATTGAAGTTATATATAAACCCTCCGTGCCAGACAATATCACTAACTTGCGTGTTTTCGATGATGATCAACAGGTGCTGGATTTTATGTGTAACTCAGAGATATTCAAAGACGCTGCTATAGATGAAGATGAGCATGACCAAGCTATGCAAAAAGAGTACGAGCAAGTCAAAGGGAACCCCATGCCTAAAGGGGTGGTATCACTTGAGAAGCTTTTCGATCTGCAAAATCGTTTCCGTGGGCCCCCAAATGCCAAAGTACAGAGCTCTATCTTAGCCCATCGACAAGTGAACTTGGGATCAGAGGATAATCCTAAATTCATCAACCTCGGGAAGGACTGCTCCCCTCAAGAGGCGCAGGATTTCACTCAGCTATTTCGCAAGTATCGTGACGTGTTCGCTTGGACGTATGAGGACTTACGCACATACGATACTCGAATCATACAACATGTGATACCCATCAAAGAAAATGTAAAACCTTTCCAACAAAAGCTCAGGAAAGTACATCCTACGATGGAACCATTGATTCTGAAGGAACTCAAAAAACTTTTAGATGCACGCATTATCTTCAAAGTTCGCCATTCCACATGGGTGTCCAATTTGGTTCCAGTTCGGAAAAAGTCAGGTGAAATTCGCTTGTGTGTGGACTTCCGAAACTTAAACAGGGCCTCGAATAAAGATAATTACCCGGTGCCCCCTATGGAGCAAATATTACAAGCAGTGTCCGGGTCAGAAATGTTCTCTTTGTTGGACGGTTTTTCTGGCTACAATCAAGTACTGGTGGCTGAACTAGACAGGTTAAAGACTACCTTTCGGACTAAGTGGGGAACCTTCGCATTCAGGCGTATGCCTTTTGGATTAATCAACGCAGGAGAAACTTTCCAAAGAGCTATGGATATAGCATTCAGAGGTTTGATAGGCCAAAGTGTGGTGGTCTACTTGGATGACGTTACTGTGTTTTCTAAACATCGGGGGGATCATTTGCGTCACCTCAGACAGATCTTCGAAAGGTGCAGAAAATACGGTATCTCGCTCAACCCAAAGAAGAGTATTTTCGCCGTAGCCGAAGGAAATCTGCTAGGTCATATCATAACGAAGCAAGGCATTGTCGTTGATCCAGAACGTGCGAAAGCCATTGCTCAAATCCCTCCCCCCAGTGGTAAGAAAGCAATGCAATCCTTTTTGGGCAAAATCAATTTTGTACGTAAGTTTATATTAGATTTCGCCCAAATAGTGAAGCCACTGCAGGGAATGATAAAGAAGAATGCTACCTTCAAATGGAATCAACCCGAAAAGGAAGCTTTCGACCAGATCAAGAAAGCGATAGCCGAAGCACCTTCCCTCCAGAGCCCAGATTTCGGCAGAGATTTCAGCCTGTATACGTTCGCTTCGGATTCATCCCTGGCAGCCGTACTCACACAAAAGGATAGAAATAGTGACGAGCGTCCCATTTCATTCATGAGCACCGGTCTGCAGGGAGCTGAATTAAATTATCCTGAAATCGAGAAACAGGCCTATGCGGTATATAAAGCGGTCAAACATTTCAGACCATACATCTTGAAAAACCATGTCACAGTTTACGTTCCCCACCCAGCTGTTCGCTCACTGTTCATGCAGCAGGAGCTGGGCGAGAGACGAGGAAACTGGGTTGCGTGTATGCAAGAGTACGACTTAGAGTTTAAGCCAGCACGCACAGTTAAAGGGCAAGGTTTATGCCAAATGGCTGCAGAGGCCGCAAGTTCCCAACAGAGTGAAGAAGATAATTGAGAACAAGAAATTGATATGTACCAAAATAACGTCATGCCTCAGGTAAGGAACCCTTCTTGGTACTCGGATATTTCGGGATATTTGGCACATGGTGTGTTGGACTCAGATCTAGATGCCCGGCAGAAACGTGCAATCAGACTCAAAGCTGCATCTTACCAGATAATCCAAGGGAATATTTTCAAGAAACATTCCGATGGGGTCATGTTACGCTGCCTGGAACATGATGAAGCTCAGAAAGTATTAACCGAGCTGCACGATGGACCAGCAGGAGGTCATTTCGCCGGGGATACCACTGCCCATAAAATTATGCGTGCAGGTTATTATTGGCCAACCCTTTTCAGAGATGCCCACGCATATGTTCGGAAATGCATTCAATGCCAGAAATTCGCAAGCCGAGAAGCGCGTCCCACTGCCCCTTTGTTGTCAGTAGCAGTAGAAGAACCTTTTCAACAATGGGGTCTGGACGTCATTGGTGAGATCTTACCCCACTCTTCTAAGCAACACAGGTACATTCTGACGGCCACTGATTATTTCACCAGGTGGGTTGAAGCAGTACCATTACGCCAAATCAACGATCAGGAGGTAATGCAATTTTTCACTCATTCCATCATTACCAGGTTTGGCGTTCCAACTTCCTTGGTGTTTGATAATGCAACGTATTTTTCATCTTTTAAATTATATGATTTTGCATTGGAAAATGGCATTGTTCTTAAACACTCTGCAAAGTACTATCCCCAAGGAAATGGTCTAGCAGAATCAACAAATAAAAATCTGATTCACATCATTAAAAAGACCCTTCTGTCTCACCAACGAAACTGGCATAATGCTCTCCAAAATGCACTTTGGGCTGATCGCGTCACCCCTAAGTCCTCAATAGGCACCTCACCATACTTTCTCGTGTATGGGAAAGAAGCTGTCCTCCCACCCAATTTGTCTCTTCCCGCTCTACAGTTGTCTCAAGAGTGTCATGGTACCCCTTGCCCCGCCTTGCAAACCCGCATTGACACCCTTATGAAATTAGAAGAGGAAAGGCAGAAAACCCGGGAGAAATTCGCCATCCACCAAAGTCGGATCAAGAAATGGTTCGATAAAAAGTCTGCAGGAGATAAAAAATTTGAAATAGGAGATCTTGTCCTAAAGTGGGATAAAGCTCACGAAGAAAAAGGAAAACATGCCAAATTTCAAGCACTATGGATAGGCCCCTTTCAGGTTAAAGAAAAGGTAGGTCCCCATACATTCCGACTGCAAACTCTGGAAGGAAGAGTCGAGGTCCTCCCGGTAAACGGGCATGACCTCAAACACTATTTTACTTGAGTAGCCCTCAGTGGGCTGTTTCTGCCCGTGTACTATAGAGGTCGTTTTTGTTCTACTTGTCAAAAAAAAAAAAAAAAAAAGAAAGAGAAGAAAAAGAAAACTCTGTCTCTAACTCTACAAAGAAAACCTTGTCTAAGTTGCCCGCAACTGGCTCACTCCTTGAAGAGGTTCTATGATGATGAAAGGCCCTTCCCGCAAAACACGGGGCAGTCAAAACTCGCTTGTAATGGGCACCAAAGGATAGTACACGACCTTACTGGAGTCTTCAAGCACAAGGAACCACCTAACGGCTTTGAAAGGTGCAGGCAGAAAGGGTCTTATATAGCAGCAACCGGATCGTGAGGGAACAGGGTTAACTCAAGAGAATTGCAGATCATCCGGGAAAAACCCAAGTCCTCATTTTGAGACCAGGAGCAACCTCTCCGCAAGAAAAATAAGTCGGGATCCCTCATCCGCCCAGGCAAAATATGCCCATCTAAATAAGTGCTACAAGCACATTCTCAAATAAGTGCAATCGCACAAAAATAAAGGGTAAAGGATTGAGAAAGGCTTCCTGCGCAGAGAGGTGATGTAACGACTCCGCCGGGGTACTGACCAGGCTCGCTGGCAGCGGAGCAACGTTTATGACTCCTTAGGCAGTGACTCCGCCGGAGCCGAAAGGTTCGCTTGCAGCGGAGCAACACCATGAGGACAAAATAATTGTACCGGACCCGACAGTTCTCCAAGGTTTCTCCAACCCTTCCGATCCTGGAGCACGAAAAGTTAAATTCGGTTGATCTGCACCCAATAAGTCAAAAGGCCAGGCAACTTTGCGGGGTGACAAAGGAAGGAAGGTGTAAACCCTGAGGTAAAAGAACAAGCTAGTATTGGACCCCTCCCTCCTCCCTCATCGACCCTTCATCAGCAGAGACTCTGAATTCATCCAGTGAATCGCCATTTGTTGTAGCCCCTACAACACCCTCCAAAAATACAAAAAAATAATAACACACACTTCAAAATTTTTGGAGCCCCTTTGAAACTAAAGGAGAAAAAGCCAAGTAAAATTTTTAAGAGCAAGTCGCTAAGTCGCGAATCCGTGATTTGTGACCCATGCGACCTATGCGACTCTATGACCTTAAGGTCGCCAGGTCGCAAGAGTCGGAAGTCATGCAATTTGCGACCTTGCGACCCAGCGACCTTAAGGTCGCGAGGTCGCAAGGTCGCAAAATTAAGTAATTAAGGGAATTAGCGACTCAGCGACCTTGCGACCCAGCGACCTTAAGGTCGCGAGGTCGCAAGGTCGCAAACTATCAACTTGCGACCTCATTTAGTGCTCGCACGTGCGACTCCTTTTTATAAGGGCGGGTCGCTAGGTCGCATTTGTAACTCGCGGCGAAAATTGTGGAATTGCTCTGATAGGTCAACTGGCGCGTTTTCTTTCGGGTAAGTTGCCATTTCCTCCCTGTGTTTCCTTCCCCAGCATTTCTTGCTAAAATCTAGCCACCCCAATGGTCTTAATTGCTTGCTGGTGAGGAGGTAGGGTTTTCGGTTAAGTTTTATTTTTGTTTTCATTCTCATAAACCCCGAGGTCACCTTTGTCTTGCCCAGAATCCTCATGGTTGTGCCCTATCTCCAGTTTAGACCCTTTCCAGCCGCGTATGTTTCCCGTTAGGGAGAGATTATCCACAAAACCACGTGCGCTCGAAACCCCCCGGCAGGCCCAAGTGCGACCTGCGACCCAGCGACGCGGTCGCAAGGTCGCAAGGTCGCGCGACCCCTTGTTAGCGACTCTGCGACCCTGCGACCTAGTCGCAAGGTCGCGAGGTCGCATGTGAGTTTTTTTTTGTAGATTAGTGACCCTACGACCCCAAGAGAACAGTTAATTAAACTCTGCATGTGTAGACTATATTTAGCCGTTGTCATCATGTCTTTCTCATCCTAGGATTCTTTCCTGAATGCAACAGGTGAATTTGGAGCAGACACGATACCGGTCCTCTCCGACTCTAGCAACATGGCACCCCAGGTGTCCCGAAAGAAGAGTAGGCAGGTGGTGGAAGAAGAGTCAGACACAGACATACAAACATCCCCTCCACCAATATACAGAGACACTCTTTGCACCTTCGCAAAGGGGGACAGCCTTAGGTGGTATGAAGTATACCGCGAGTTCGCCATACCAGAAGATGAGTTTCCAGAAGATCTCCCAGACCGGGAACTATACCTGAAGTTCAAGAAATCCAAATTGCACCTAGCAGGGTCACATCCCGCCATCTTTCCGTGCCCAGAAATGTTAGACTGGATCATACAGAAGACGGATCCTAAGAATTTCGCAATCCGAGATAGTGGAGGTAAAGCTTTTGCAACGTTGGAAAGCTCAAAAGCACGGGTCTACTACTCGCTACCCCAACCAGAGGTAAATTTTACCCCGAGGTGGTTTTCCGCAAATGAAGTACCGATGGTTGATACAATCAGAAGATGGTGGGCGGAACCAGATAAATTTAAAGTCAAGAAAGACCAGGAGTACCCGGTGGCCAATCTGAGGAGAGTGTATAAGTTAGTGGCCGCCATGCTGTGCAGAATATACGGACGTTCGGATGCCACCACTTTCAACGGAGCATGGGCAACCATTATGGAACACGTAACGGCGCACGGCACTCGATTCAATTGGGCTGGCATATTAGTGGGCTCAATGCAAACAAATTTGGCTTCGGCTTTAGCTCCAGATGAGGGAACGTCGTCAGAATTTTATATGGCTTCGTATTTACTAGATGCTGTCTGTGCCCAACTGCATGTTGAGGGATGGCCACATAATTGGGACTCTGAACAGACCCAGGCAATCCATTTGCAGACCAAGGTATTCTGGGAGTCCAGGTACAAGTCAGATATTGAGAAAATCTCTCATATATTCATTCCCGCCCTTTACGGGAAGCTATTTGGTCAAGACACCCCCTGCATGTCTTGGCGAGCGATGGAGACACTAGGTCAGGTGGCACACTGGTTTCCATTCACTGAATTTACAATCATCCGAGTATTTGGCACATTCAAAGCACCACATGCTCTGCCTAAGTTTATTACCGACAAGGTGCTCATGCAGGAGGTATGTTTCCAGATGACCTCGGGCTTCTCCAATGTCCTTTCCAAAGGGAAGAAGAAACCTTGGCCCGCTTTACCCCTCACCATTGGTGCTTATACATTCAAGGACTTCAAAGAAGTAGGGCGTGAAGGGGAAGAGATAAAAGGTTATCACTTTAGAAATCTGGATTGCCGAACTTATGACCCAGTCAGGATAGTTCCTGAGCATTGTAAAAGGGAAAATTTTAAATGGAGTTATCAGAATGTCGAGCGTCCGGCAGAGGACAAAAAAAGAAACTGGTACAACGCAGATAGGCATCTAGCTCCGGGGATCGACTCTGACCAAGAAGAAGAGGATCACCAAAATTTAGAAGATAGGAGCCATAAACTAGGAGGCACTTCTTCCTCCAAAGATAAGATAATACGGACCAGTACAGGGCCTGACACCTCAGATCAGCAAAGGGCAGCAGAAGCCCAAGCCAAGAAGGAAGAGGAAAAGAAAATGAAGGAGGATGAAGAGAAACGTAAGAAAGATGCCAGGACAGAGCGGAAAAAGAAACAGGCTGAGGAAAAGGAAAGACAGGAAAAGGAAGCACAGGCGGTGGCAGAACAAGCACTTAAGGAAGAACTTGACAAAGTCGATCGTCAAAAGAAGACAGAACAAGCCGCCGCAGCAGAGCGAAAGAGAAAAGCAGAAAAAGAAGCAGAGGCAGAGTCATAACGTAGGAAGAAGGAGGAACATGACAAGGCAGAAGCCGAGCGCCGGAAAAAGGAGAAAGAAAAAGGACAAACATAGGATAAAGAGGATGAATTGATAGATGATATCAACATATCTCCCCTGGACATTCCTCCGAGTGGCAAGAAAAGTATCCTCCCTGATGATGATTTTCCCGGGGAACAAGAGGAAGAGGTCTTCGACCTGACTAGATTGACATCTGACCAATTCTCTTTCAAAATACGGCAAGAGAGAAGAAAAGCCTTGGCGCAAAGCCATTCCGCCATATCTACGGTTGCCACTGGAAAGGACATAGTCCCAGATACAAGGACTAACCCTGTAATGATAGCATCAGCAGGTACCGCTTTTGCCGCAGCTACGGAGGAAAATGTCACTAGAATGAGCAGGGAGATTATCTCACTACAAAACAGGCTAAAAGCAACGGAACAGGAGAAAGCAGTACTGGAGAGTGAAGTGCGACAACTCCAAAGTAAGCCTTCCCAAGTCAATGAAGTCCCACTAGCAGTCATGAAAGAATGTGACGTATTGGAAACGACCATGCAGCAAGTATATAGGGAAATGCTCACCCTTAAACAAACAGTGGCCCCGTTGGCAGAGGCACGAGCAGAAACCAAACAGAAGCATGAGCAGCTCAAGGAGGCCTCGGTAGCTTTGGACAGAATGATAAACTAGACAGCGCAATACCATCAAGCTCCCGAAAATGTGCGTAGGAAGGATTGGGGTCACACACAAGAAGCCAAAGTACAAATCCGGATGAATATGCAATCCAAAGACAAGCTGGCCAAAGACTTGGACAAAGTGGTGTCTGCATATAATCACCTGATCAGTGGTATAGACTCCATGAACGCTCTACATCACATTCCGTCGTTGGGGGCACTGGACGGAGCAGGTAGATCAGGAAATTCAGTCTTTTCTGTAACCCGTGAGACAAGCTGCTGCAGCACCAGAATTTGAGGCATCACAAGAGAACCTAAACCGGCTGCTTGTCACGCCAGTACAAATTTATACCGAGCTTGCCTCCCTCTCCATCCAGATTTCCCAGAAGAAGGAGACTCTGATTCCGAATGCTTTGGAATGTACGCATCGGTTAAAGGAAGAAATCTCTCTAGTCTCCCCTATAGCAGCGGATTACCAGGCCTGGCAAGACTTCCTCAAGGAGAAGAAGATAGACGCTCCAGACCTCTCAATTACGTGACCACCTCCATAGCTTAACTGCTGGGTCGCAGGTCGCATTTGTTCCCCAGGTCGCAAGTCGCACCGACGCCTAAGTCGCAGGTCGCAATCTTCTGGGTCGCAGGTCGCATGTTCGGCAAAGGTCGCAAGGAAGCTGAACCGTCGGGAAGTTGAAGCGTCGGAAAGCCTAAGGGCGTTTCTTGAATCTATAAATACCCCTGTGGGGCACATAGTTAAAGGCTGCTCTTTTTTGGACTGAAGGGCAATATTGCATTGTAATCGAAGAATCATACTCTTGGAATATGTAATACAATACATGTTAAAACCCCTTTGATTGGATGATGTGTTTAGCTGTGACAACACTGTGTGTATTCTGCGTGCAGTTTCAGAATATCTTTTGATTAATGAATCTGTGTTATTAATAGTATCATTCATGCACCATAGCTATCTGTGATTGTGTTGATGATGCTCAAGTTTAGTATTTACTCTTATGATGAATGTTAATGAACTGTTTTATTAGCATTTCGTTATATCTTTCGGAAAGTTAAGGGATATTCTTGCCATAAAGAACTGTTTCTTTGGTGGTCAGATTATCCTGCATGCATACCCCATAGATGTGTTGCTAACGACACTTCCTCGGTGTATGCATTTTGTCTATTACCTTGCTACGCACAGTGTCATATATTGGTTTGATACATCAGTCATGTATTCTGTATCATGTGAATAAGTGTATGTTTGCAGTTTCAATCAGGTTGCTTGAGACCGAAGAGAAAGTCATTTAAGTGATAGCCGGACCCACACCCCGGACGGGATCCCTACTCCAAACGGTTCAAAGTCTAATTGGGACTTTCTACCGGGGAGATCCCCTATTGTTGGCCGGACATATTTTCCCGTCAATGAAGGAGAAAGTTGTATGAAACAAATCCAGAATCCTTATTTTATTGTTAATGATCAAAATCTTATACACTGTTGCTTACAAAAATTCTCATACAAGGGTGCAAAAGTTAATAAATTGAGAATGAGAGTTATTTATACTAGTTCTAGGAGTAAGAAAAATATCCTAAATTGAATACAAAAATAGTATAATATGAGAGAAAGAAGGAAACTGATGGATGGTGTGTCCCTATTCTGAAGGAGATTATTGATGACTTGGCCAAAAAAATGTTGTTGTGCTGATGACTAGGCCCAAAAATTTTGTTGTGTTGTTGTGTTGCTGGAATTTCAATTACTCAATGGTATCACATAATTTATCCCATCTTTCCTCGCTTGGGATTTGTACATTTACCATTTTCCTGAACACTTCATTCACTTCTCTGTATCTTTTGAAAGTGATATTACTGAGGAAAATATGCTTGATCTCATATTTGATGCTCAAACCAAACTCTAAGGCTTCTAGGAAAGCCTTCCCTGTAATGTATCCTTTGATCCCTGTGAATTTAGTCCTGTTGGTTGCAATGGTGTGTAGTTTCTTGCAATAATCTTCAAGTTTGATCATCTTGTCATCCATAACTACCAATCCTGGAAACCATTTTCTTATTTAAGACATTGAAATTGTATGAAATATTTGGAAAAAAATGTCCAGAGTTTGACATTTTCTCTCTAGTTTATTGATCAACTTCTTCTTCTGTAATACCTTCTTAATTTCCAAAATTGTGGTTGTTTTGTTAGAAATATTGATTTCTTCAAGCTATTCTTTTCTCTTTGAATTTAATACCTTGATCATGTCTATGGCCTCTGATGGATTGGTCTTCAAAGCTTCTTTTTGCACTTCAATCTATGTTCTGCATCTGGTTATAAGTTTGTGCTCCTCAAAAATAATTTGTATGGATGACCATACTTCTTTTATATCCTCACTGATGTCTGTCCACATTCTTTCCTTGGCATGGGCCAAGGTATCAACCATTAATGATTCAATTTCTATATTTGCAATTTTGAGTTCTATTGTATGTCTCTTTTTGATTTCTACTACATACAAAGTATCATTTTTTACTTTTTGCAACTCTAAATTCTGAAACTTCTCTAACGAGTTTTCATTTTGCTATTTTTGCAAAGCCAATTCTTATGTCAATTTGGTTGAATGAACCACTGTTGATGATCATGGAGTTATTTATGATGATGAATATGCCTCTATTCCTACAACTGATATAGGAATGGTTGTGGCTAGAACTAAATCTACCTGTGTTGATTCCTTTTCCTTAAGGAGTCCTTCTATCTGTTCTTCCATTTTCTTAATTTGTATGTTTTTCTCAATGATGAGTTTGAGCATCTCCTCTTTGTTTTGTTAATTCTCTACAATTTCTTTAGTCATTGGATCTTCAGTAGAACCTTCAACTAATTTCTCAAGGCTGCAATATCTACATTGGTTTTCTTGAGAATTTCTTCAATTTCATTGCAGTCCTTTGGACCATATCCAACTTTTACTATCAAGTCTTCTAAATTCTGCATATTTGTATCTTTAGACAATGATGAAAATTTTTAAATCTTGAGATGAGATTGAACATTTGAAAGTGTTGTTTTGAGCTTGGAGAGGGACATTGTTGTGGTGGTCATGGTAGAAAACAATATTTCACCAGATTTCCTATGCATATCCATATAATCAATAGGATCTATTTGAATGGTATCAAACGAAAAAATGGTCTTCTTGTAGTCAGAAGGAGACTTTGGAAATGGAACTAAAGCTTGTAATAATTCCATATGTATTCTTCCTTTTTCACTGTAAAAGGCTGAAAGCAGTCTATGTTGGGAGGTTGATGTATACTTCCAAAACTGCTTGTAAACATTAGTTTTAAGAGTCTTATTTTTCTGTTTGATCTCCAAGAATTTTGAAAAAATGTTCTGGTCATCTGTAGAAGTTTTTGCTAGAGTTTGAATTAATTCCATAGGTTCCCTCTAAGGAGAAATAAAAGGAGGAGTATTTGGAACACTGGTTCGAGCTGTTGTAGTTTATGATGTTGAAATTTCAACCACTTTAAGGTCAATTATTTTTGATGGTCCTCCCTTTGTTAATGATGTTGAGCCAATTTTTTCTTTCTTCTGTTGCAAAATGAATTCGTAGATGACTTCAATAGCAGATGGAGTTTCTTATCTTGCCCTTTTTAGCTACTTACTCTGAGGAAATATAGTTTTCACATTTGAAGTTGATAGAACTTGTTCATCTACTTCTTCTAATATCTCTTTCAACCACTCTTCTTGATTCATAAAATTTTCAATTTCTGGCCTCGGGGTATGATTATATGGAGTTTTTTTTTTATTCAACTCTGAGAGTAGAGATGATACCATATGGGTCATATGATCAGGTGAAGCTCGGTTGGAAATTCATCTTCTTCACTAATGCATCTACCTCTGAACCAACTAATCTAGTATTGCAGATAAATGATCCAATGCTTGCCTTCATCTTGAACTGTGATTTTCTTTTACCTAACACAAAGTTTAGGTCATCCATGTTTATCATTTTCCTAATATATTCCAGAGAGAATATTATCATAAGATCATATTTAGGCAGCTTGTATGGTGCAAGGTCACATCCATACACCCTTATCTCAGTATAATTTTTACATAGATACCAATATCATGTTTTGGTTTGTTCACTTAGGTGTAAAAATCTTTTAATTTCCTGTCCAATCTGTGGTTCTGTTTGACTGCTTAGGAGTTTCTTAAATAGATGTATGAAATAATAAAAAAACTCTGAAAATGTTGGCTTTGTTGATGTAGTTTTGAAAATTTCTATCCAATGAATCACTGATTGGTTTAATCCCTGAACATCTTGCTTGCTGAGCTGAATAGGCAGTTGATCTCCTTGTTGGAAAATAAAAAGGTGAATAATGACCGAATTGTATCTAAATACCCCTTGTGTAGTAAAATTCATAAATTGTTCATGTATATTTTCTGCCAAAAATTGTCCAAAATTATACATGAATGCTGGTTGTTGTTCAATGCTGAAAATAGAAAAGAACCCAAGAATAAATTCATCAAGTGATTGGTCATTCTGATATCTTAATAGGTAGGAAATTAGGGAGATATAGTGTCTAGAGGCCTCAGAAAACATAGAGGATGGGTATGGTGGATTTGTTGGGGGTAATTAAACATCCTTTGGTAGAAAAATGTTAAAAATATGAGTTCTCTGTGGGAAGGTCAACTTATGATACAAATCCATAAGTGTGGTTGGTGAGAAATGACTGAGTTGGTCATATTTGGGAATGATAAGTATTTGATTTACGGTTTCAGCAGTGATGGTGATAATAACGTCTGCATTCTAGGCCACCACTGCTCTTTTTATAGGGTCATATTGATTTTGACACCATGGAATCAAATAAGGAATTCATGGGTTTTCTGGAAGGAAAATAAAGGCAGATGTGATTCCCAGAATCTGATATGGTCGCCTTTGTCTAGATATTTTTTCTTGAGCCATATGTGGAGTTCATTGAAATCGAACTCACATTGGAAATCTATTAATTTAGAAAAGGGCATCTTCAAGAGGAATAAGGTCAAGATTGACCTGGGTTGTGGGAGGAGGGATTTCTTATGCAATATTCTTCTTAGTTTGTCTTTTGGGGCCATGTCAACAGTTTAAAGAAATGATAGAGGAGAGGAGGTAGTGCTGTCACGAAGAATGAAAGTGGTAATGGCTTGATCGGATGACAACAGAAGTTATGACAGTTCGCTCAGACAATTAGGGTGACTGTATAAATTTTCCTGCAATCACAATTAGTGTAATGGTCCAACAAAAGTGAGAAATAGTGGGGCGGAGGGTGATTTATAGAATGTAATATTTTATTAATAGTTTAATGTGACCGTAGCGGCTTCAATGGGATTTGGAGTGGATGGGTTGACGTGGAGGCAAACGGTTTGGGAGCGAGGGCCCTCAATGAGCGAATAGGAAGGTAGAGACGTTACAAGGTGGTTAGGGTTAGGCTAATGTGTCAATGGATATATGGCAGGTGGTCGCACGAGAGTGACGAAGGACAAACAGTCAAGGCGTGGGATGGGTGACCGTTTAGGTGGCAAGGGAGAAACCACGACTGAATTAGGAGGGGTGGGTAGTGGTTTCGGGTTTTGAGTGGAGGGGTTGTGAACTTCGGAGAGGGAGCCACGTATGTGTTTTTGGGCAGCAATTAAAACCACTTTTCAGAACCCCACCCCTCACACGTTAATGGGAAATGGCCGAGGGGGGTGAAAACCGTCCCTCCGCCATTGATCAGGGTGGGGATATCTTAACCGTTGAAAAGTAATTAGGCGATATGACATCCGGAAAGACACATTTTGTCACTTAGTGACCTTAAAATGAATTATATGCGCCATATAAGTTTAGGTTTTTAAATAAACTAATTAGAAATTATTTTTCTTTTAAAGAAATTAATCATAATCAATATATTTAACTTTTGAAAAATGAGCATTTCAGCTTGCAGCCATATATTTTTCATTTTTGTGCACTCAATTCTTTATTTTTCTTTGGCATACTAACGTTTTATTTTTAACTTTGCCTCGTTTATTTAGGGAAATCTAACCTAACATTTTTTAATTTCTTTTTCTTTAATCCATATCCTATCTTAACATTTTTTTTAATTTATTTTGGCTATATATGCTAACTTATTAGAAATACATAATGTTAGAACATCGGCTCTAGTTGGGGAATGCTTCCCCCTATGGGATGAAGAGAACAAGAAAATCCTAGTGCCTTCTCCTTGGGCTATGGAGTCTTTACTGTGAAAAAAAATAGGCTTGGAAAAATTTATAAAAGAAGGTGGTAATGTATAATGATGATTCAGAATCTTCTTCAGTGTTGCATGTAATGTTTCAGAAATCTACCATTGACAGGCAATGTAGTAAACTTTCCTTCCAAATATTGTAAAATAAATGTATTGCTTCCTTTCATTTTAACAATGTTGAAAGTTCCAAAACATAAGTTATCAAATTTTCCATGTTTACCTTTGCCCTCCCTTCTAGCATCCCATCTCAAAACTAGATCACCCTCTCGGAAGTCTCTTTCCTTGGCCTTTATGTTAAAAAGACTCTTCATCTTATTTTGATACTTTCTCAATTTATATTGAATCTCATATTTGTTTTCATTTAATTCAATAATTTGATTTATCCTTCTAGAGAAACCATCAGGTTCATCAGTAGACTCTTGTAAAAATTTAAGAACAGGAGAAGACATATTGGAAGGAAAAATGGCCTCTTTACTATAGACCAGTTGGAATGGAGATTTACTTGTTTATTTTGGGACAAATCTTGTTTTCCCAAACTGCATGTATAAGATGATTGTTCCACTTTTTCTTATGATCTTCAAGAGTCTTTTTTATCACTTTAACCAGGCTCTTGTTGGAAGATTCTACAAGACTGTTTCCTTCAGGATAATAAGGGGTTGAATGATGTAGAAAAATTTGATATTTTTGGCAAAATTAAATCATCTTTATACTACTGAATGTTGTGGCATTATCATTCGCTATTTTTTTAGTTCAAATAAATATATAAATAATGTTTTATTCAATAAATTTGATTAATATTGTATCTGTAGTATTTCTTACTAGAATAGCCTCCACCCACTTGGTGAAATAGTCTGTGGCAATTAAACTCCATATGTGCTGATTACTTGAAGCTGGATGAATTTCCATATAAAATCTAGTCCCCACTAAAGGAATGGTGCTAAAACAACCACTAGAACTAGTGGAAGAGCTGCTAGTTTTTGCTTACCATCAAACATATAACAAGGAATGCAGGCTCTGAGCTTTTCTCCTACTTGTGAAAACAAAGTAGGCCAATAGAAACATGCACTTAGTATCTTGTATGTTGTGGCTCTCCAATAATAATGTCCTCCACAAATACCTGCATGAAATTGCTCAATGTTTCGTTTTTCTCAAGTTTCTGTTAAAAAAGGTAACATAATATTGAGATGATCTTTCCAATACAAGTTGGGAGTGGTAATAAAGTATTTGATAGATTTCAACTTGAGTGTTTTGTGCCGATTCTTTGAAAATTGAGTAGGACACTCAAAATTGATCGGAAAATGTATTATATACGCATACCAATCTAACAGTAAAAAAATTTCATATATATGAACATGAACTATTTGAGTTTAAGGAGAAGGTTCTTGTGGATTATTTTCTTAAGAATTTTTGGAAGGTTCTTGTGGATTCTCCCCTTCTGCATTTAAGGAAGGTTCTTATGGACTCTCCCCTTCTTCATTTAAGGAAGGTTCTTGTGGATTCCCCTGTTCCACATTTAAGGAAGGTTCTTGTGGCTTCTCCTTGTTTAAATTTGAAGAAGGTTCTTAACTATGCTTCTCAGAAATTTCAAAAACATAATTTATGCCTAACACTTTGTAATTGGATTTGGCTAACAATTTAGCTAAACCTTCTCCCTTCACTAACTTAGTGGTTTTAATAGTGAGGTCAAACTAAAGGATTTGAGTGATCCACCTTCCTCTTATTCCATCAATGTCTAGTTGGGTAAGAAAATTTTTTACCGCAATGTTAGGGACATAAGCAGTAATAGATGAGTGAAGTACATCCATTCTGAAACATTTTAAGGCATGAAATAGAGCATAGGCCTGTTTTTCAATACTATCATAGTTCAATTCAGCATCTCGCATAACCTTACTAAAAAATGTTATGGGATGATCATCAGAATCTTTATTTTTTTGTAAAAGGACAACAGTAAGGGTGGTTTCAAAAGAAAAGGAAAATATACTGAAAGGTAAGGAATAATTGGGGTTGGCCAAGGTAGGAGCTTCAGAAATGGCTTTCTTGACTTGATCAAAATCATATCTATCAGTAATAGTCCATTTAACTTCATGATTATTTTTAAGAATGTGAGTTATGTCTTTAACTATTTCAGCATAGTTAGGGATGAAAGGTAAGGAATAATTTGGGTTGGACAAGGCAGGAGCTTCAGAAACCACTTTCTTGATTTGATCAAAAGAATATCTAGCAGTAATATTCCATTTAACTTGATGATTATTTTTAAGCATGTCAGTTATGTCTTTAACTATTTCAGCATAGTTAGGAATGAATCTTATCAAGAAGTTAATTTTTCCTAAAAAGGCTTGGATCTCTTTCTTATTTCTTGGCAGTGATAATGATTGACTAGAAGATACCCTTTTAGGATATATTAACACTCCTTTAAAATGATGTGTCCTAACAAATTTCCTTTTTTGATGGAAAAAAAGGATTTCTTATGGTTGATAGATATTCCAAACTTTTTACGCCTGTACAAAACCTTCATCAAGTGTTTTATATGTTTTTTATCTAAATTAGAGAAAATAATTTGATCATCAAGATAAATAACAACAAATTTATTCACCCTACCAAGAAAATCTAAATCCATAGCTCTTTGGAATGTTTCCCCTGCATTTGATAACCCAAAAGGCATTTTGGCATACTTGAATGTACCTCAGGGTGTGGTAAAGGAATTAATATCTCTGTCTTCTAGATTTAATATTATCTGGTTGAAACCAGAAAATCCATCAAGCATTGAAAGCCAATTAGCACCAAAAACATTTTGGAGTAATTGATCCATATTTGGCAGTGGATAGTTATCCTGTAGAGATGATTTGTTAAGGTTTATAAAGTCACCCAAAGTCTAATTTCTCCATTTTTATTTCTGACAGGAACTAACTTAGCTACCCAATCAGAGTATCTTAAGGGAACAATTATTTGAGCATATAAAATCTTCTTAATTTATTTTTCTATGGTAGGAATTAGAACTGGATTAGTTCTTCTTAGTTTCTCCTGATAAGGTTTTGCTTCAGATTTTAATGGGATTTTATGCTCTATCAGATATGTTCAACAAGTTTTCAGATCAACATAAGACCAAGCAAAAACATCTCTGTAATTTTTAAGAAGCTTAATGTATTCATTTTTAACTTCGGGAGTTAAAGATGCACAAATTATAATGTTTTTAATATCTTCATCAGTTCCAATATTAGTTTCTTCAATATTATCTTCTAGAGAAATAGAGAGTGGATTTCTAGGAGCATCATTTTGACCAAATAGCTTTTCTAAAGGTGTAATATTCCAAAATTTGCAAGTAGTAAATTGGAATATTAATTTTTGCTTATATCATCTAGGAGGTGAATAAAATGGGTAAAAGGGCCATGAGTAGGAATAAAATCCATCATAGAGTGAAAGGGATCAATGGAGTAGCTTAATTTTTCACCTTCTAGTGTGAAAAGAGGCAAATGCATGAGGACAAGGTCAAGTTTGACTAAGTCAACAGTGCTACCTAAGAGGGTGTGGCTTGCTTGGGAAGACATCACAGTTTGAGAGGGAGAGAGATTCTTTGTGGAAGAAACCCTAATGTGCGGGGTCCAGGGCAAAGAGACATTCACTTGCATAAAAGGAGGAAGAGGTAGCCATAGTGAGATATGTTTTGAGTATTTGATGATATTTCTATTTAGACTATTTGAAGTCTCCAGCTGTTTAGTTGAGTTGCAGTGATGTTTAGCACGAGGGATTCCTATTTATGATTTCCTCTCCTTCTTGAGAGGCCTCTTAAAGGATTTCACTTCATTTCTCCACATCTTGGCTCAAGGCCAAAGCCACTTCCTTCAGTCATTGCATTAGTTTTGCTGAAGTATAACGTAGTGTTGCTGGGTATTGTAGTGGAGGGTTCCACAACACCATTCCTTGTCTCATCTTTCAGAGAAGGGAGCTTCTAATCCTCGAGAAGATTAGTGAGGAAGGATTCCAGGGATGATTTTCTTATTTTAGCATTAGTCCAAGCTTCTCCTATCATCAACAGTGAAGTCCCTTCTCTAAAATACATTATTTCAGTGCATATCTGCAGTAGGGGTTTTCACCATCATCTTGCAAGGCAAGATCTTCAGTGCTAGGATCAGCCTTGCACTCAAGAGATCCATTGGAGGAGGTTTTCTTTAGATTGTACATCTTATTCATCCATCTCCATATAGTTTTAGTTTTGTGTTGCAGCTGCTACCCTACAACTCCGACATTTCTCCATATTTTCCATTTGTACATGTATTGGAGCCAATCCTCTTAAGGATTGTTGTATTGTTATTTTTAGGGGTTGAGAGCTTTCTCCCCCACATTTCTTGAGTCTCATATTGCTATATATTTTTATTATCATCTTGTATGTTCTAGTGTCTCCTATGAACTACGTTATTTTAGGCTTATGACATATATATGTGTAGTAGTCTTTCTCCATTCTCATGTACATGTCTCATTGAGGTTATAATTGCCTAGCTGGTGTGACTGGTTCCTCAAATTATTGTATAAATATTTTGATATAATATTAAGAGAAGGATATTTTACATCTTCATGTGTGTTGGCTCATTAAAATAATGTTGCTACTCCATTGTATGTTCTTGCATTTGCTGCAGTCCCTCTATCGGGCACTTTCTGAGGACAACTAGGTGTGGGAGATCTGTTTAACCCACCTAGAGGGATTTCTTTTGAGCCACCTCTTGGATTTCAGTATTAGATACATTGATCTAAGGGATCCAGGTCTTGGTTTCAAATCCTTTAGTAGCCATTCCTGGAAATTGTGTTTTCCAGTCATGCCTTGCTAGCAGATCCCATTTTGGGATATTACAGTGGTATCAGAGCTACAATGTTGGCTCAGCTTGCGAGTCTCAGCCAAAAAAGAGGATGGGCTTTATCTCAGCATATTTCAGATCCATGAAGAACCTCCCCAAGGAGGATAATCAAATAGAAGAGGAAGGACCCTACACTTCCTATTCTCATCGAGAAGGAGACAGAGAGATGAGCAGGAAAAAGACTCCATCTTTTGGAGGAGTAAAAGGGGATAGGCCCACAAAGCTTCTTCCTAAATCTGTACATAATATTCATGAAGATTTCAAGAATATAAGGAGGGATATGTATGAAGAATCTCCAGAAGAGTTTGGATTTAAAGCAAACTCTAGATTTTCATATGAGAAGTGTGAGCAAGCAGCCACACACTCTAACACACAGTGCAGTTGCATGCCTAGGATTGCCAGGAGAGAGATGGAAAAAGGAGAAGAGGTTTCTAGGAGAGAAACTCTTAGTAATTTCCTGAAGGAGTATGAGTCTCAAACTCAGAAATTATGAGATCGTCTCATTTTTTTAGAGTTTTGCAAGATCAAGGTGAAGGGAAGAGAGTAGCAGAATATATTTATTCTATCTACCTTTGAAGGTTCACCTACATGTTCAGCCAAAGCTTGGGTGAAGGAGTTAGATACCTTCTTGCAGCAACACCAAATTATTGAAGATGAAGCCATCAAAGTTGCAGTGCTGCATTTGAGAGGTAAGTTCTATGCCTGGTGGATCTTTGAATCCTTTTCTTTGAAAAATGTAAACATTGCATCTTATGCAAGTTTCACTAAGGCCTTAGTGAAAATATTTGGTGGGAGGATTCATGAGACACACATGGTGGAGCTAAACAAGGGAACTCATACAAAACCCTTGCATAATAACGCAATACCACTTCATAAAACCATGGAGGAGGCTAAAAACTTGCACCATACCTTGTCGGAAGAGAGACTTTCATCTCACACCTTTAAGCAAGGAAGCATGGAGATCTCTTTTTCAAAGAGGGATCCAATCAATGGTAGGTTTCCCATTCATGTTGCAGAGATTGAGGGCAACAACGTTATCTCATCTAGAGATTATCTAGTGCCTCATGCAGAGGAAGGAGGAGTTGTTTCTCCAAGAAGAGGGATGCTTGCATCTTTGCAATGAAGTCCCTAGGATCTCATGTGTGGAGATCAAGGCACAACTCATGTGCCATATTTGAGGAGGTGTGGAACCATGAAGACACAAGGACAAGGTAGGGAGGAGAACCAACATCATGAGATGAGATGTACACATCCCTATCCACTTCAGGAGGTTGATGCACCTAAGGAGAAGATTGGATTGTGCAGTAAGGGCATGGATAGATTTTTCGATTCATATATGTAGTCATCTATTGAAGATGTCTCATTGCATGGAGACATTTTTCCAAGGAGACCACTGGATCAGTAGAGGAGGATGGATGCTTCACCAGTTGAGGTACCACTTAGTGATTTAAGAGGAATGGAGACCTTGGGAGAGCTTGATATAGTGCTGGGAGTCTTGGGTAGACTCAAGGAGAGAGGGAGCATTCTCTTAACATCATCATTACCCACTTCCATTTCATATTCTGCACTGTGGCAGCAGCAGGGGAAGGATAACAGCCTTCCAACTTGCATCTTTAGCATGGGAGATGTCGGAGAAGAGGGTGCCCATATGATAGGTGTTCTTCATGAGAGATCATCAACGCTGTCACTATGGAGGATAGATCCATATTGGAACTCCTGGCTGTTGGTCGAGCATTCCAAGGATATTTTCACTTGTATAATATTGGATGACTTGTTGCATGAGGACGGGTATTCAGTCAGAGATGGGGTCATCTTGTATCATGGTAGTATCTTCTTTCCTAGAGCTTCTGAGCTTAAGGAGAAGTTTCTACAAGTAGCTCAGGAGGATTTCCTTTTCAGCCCCACTTGTTCTATGAGAGCCTACCACACCATCATGGAGGGGTATTTTTGGAGGGGTTTTGAGGAGGAGATATATCAGCATATGATGAGATTCATGAATCATATGGAGATGGAGGAGTTAGCACAACCACCTCTTTTCTCTTTGAGGATGAGAGGGGACTCATTTATGAGCCACTCCCTTTGTATGAGCAGAACATATGGTAAGGGTGTTCATTGTTTACATGATTATTTACATAATGTATGTATATGTCCCTTAACCATATATGTGCAGTATGTTGCTCCAAGGAGGAGCATTCTTTCTTTTAGGCTTCATGGTCTACTTAAGGCCATAAGCATGATTGATGGCCATTCCCTCGGAGGACTTGGGGAAGAGGCATATTATGGAGGACATGCTCATTGTACACCTTGCATCATTCACTTCCTCCATACTTATGAGGAGATTGGAGCAGCAAGTAAGTGGTTGAGAAGCCACACATTTTATCAATATCTATTGCAATTGAGAGTCAAGCTGTGTTGGTTGCAATTGAGGGACAATTTTCCTTCTCATTTGTTACATATGGAAATAAGAATGATTCGAAGTTTTGCTCCCTATGGTTCTATTGTTTTTGTCTTTATGTGGAGCATGTTTGGGAGAGAGACGCATTGGATGGATGTGTCCTTTGGGAGAAAATATCTCCATATTTTTTGCAGTACATGTTCTAAGGGGAGCATGGGAGATAACACGGCCACCACAACAACACACTTGTCTCTTTATGAGGGGGGGCATAGGATTGGATGGAATCCATATGATGGTGGCTACCAACTCATCATATATCGAATTGTTTGGGCCAGCCTAATTTTCAGCGTTGGAGGAGAGATCTTTGGAGATCTAGTCCTCATCTTGCCACTTGAGGGCAACCTTATTGAAGCCCAAGATCAGCCAACACTCTAAACTTATCATAAGTGGAGAGATGGACAGTGTGGGGTAGGCTACATTGTCTACCATATGTAGATTTTCATCCCACCTACTTTGCTAGAGCTAAAGGTGGAGGATAGTTTTCATGAGTTGCCTAGTTGGGAGGTTGTTAAGGTCCCATGATTTGGCTGATTGGCAAGTCAAATGATAGTGTAACATCAAAACAATCTTTGGAGCCCAAGGATCTAGCCTTCCTGGACTCAAAGAGGGCTCTCTCTATATGTGTAAGGGATATCTGTGTGTTTGCTTATTGTGTTCTGATTTTAGGCTAGTTATGAAGTAGGTTTTTTGGATTTTGTTTTTAGGTTGTGAGGGATGAAACTGATCAAAGATATAAGATGGGTAAAAATATGTCAGATCAAATGGGCTATGGGGTTGAAGAGGTCAAGCAAGCTATAAGATGGTGATACAAGGCTGTTGAAGGGCCGATTTGATTCAAGGTAGAAAGGATCTTTGGGAAAAATGGAGTAAAATGGACATCAAGTTTGTGAACAACAAAGGATTTCAAGCATAACTAGTTTAATAGCCGACATAAGCATAGTAGGGAAAACCATTAATCATGAGAAATGTAACTATAAGCTAATCAATACATAGAAATAAACATTCAAGCCATGCATATAGATATATAACTCTCTAACTTTGGGAAATGGCTATCAGAATTTGGGGAAATACACTTAAGACAGACAAACAACTCAAATCACTATGCCGGAACGCCTAAACACAGTAATTCAAGTTATTGGGCACTTTGAAAATAAGATTGCATAGTCTTAGACAAAGTTCAAGATCAGAACAAGACCTCCTTGGTTCAACAAATGACAATCTAATCAGTCAAAGAGAAATTTCATGGATGGAGCTATGGCTAGCCATGAGTAAGCAGGGTATACCGTAAATCATACTTAGCATGCATAAAACCATGAATGAAACAAGCAACAAAATCCTTAAGTTATTAAAGAGCAATCAAGAATTCTTTAATGTGAATAAGAATGAAGAAAACATGGAAGCTATGAAGAAACAAGAAATTTGAGGTGTCTCCAAGGGCATGTCTCAATTTTTTTCTCTAATATTCTATAGCAAGCAAGAAACATGGATTTATGAATTAAAACTAGGAAACAAAACAAAGAGAGAGACACTATACCATTCTACCAAGTCATGGAATCCAACAACAATCCTCTTTCATCATCCAAGAACATCCAAGAGACTATCCAAAAGCATGAGACAAGTATTTCTTCCAAAGCTTATATAACCATATATTGCTTCTATCATCAATTTCAGCCTTGTTTACAATGAAATCCTTTGGAATATATAGGCCCAAGTGAGTAAAACCTCTTAGTTCAATTCGCAATCTCATTGGCCTATCCAAAATATCTAATCTTGTCCTTGAGGCTTTGCAAAGCCCAAGGCACAAAATATCTCATAAAATATCTAAAAAATGCTAAAAGAGGGAAATAAATTGACTTTTCATAGCTTCTCATGTGCAAAAATAGCTAAACGCACATGAGGAAAAAAACTGTTTTTAAAGGTTCAATTTTTACAAAAATACTCAAAAAATACATCAGCAAACGGTCCCCTATCTTGCCGGCAACTTTTGGCAGCCTTCCCGATGTCTAAACGAGGCTCATGATAGCTCGTTGAAAAGCTTTGAGTGTCTAATTTTTGGAAAAAGTTGAATTTTCCAAATATGATGCCTAGAAGTCCTCCAAAAATAGGCTTGTGTGTAAAAAACCAAAAAATAAGGCTTGTTGATAGACCGGGCAAATTGTAGAAAAAGCGAGCCTTTTTCGCCATTTCAGGGGAGAAAATGATCTCCAAATGTCTTGAAAATCGCTGAGTATGTTCTCCTAAAATTATGGCATCCAATTATACCATTCTCATCCTTTGATGATCTCCCAAACTGAAATGGCGAAGCTCATGAGTTTTGGCCAAAAACCCAAAAATGACAAAAAACCAAAATATGTTGAAATTTGTCCAAAATTGGTGAGCATGACCCTCAAGGGTTCTCAGCAACATGTTGTGAAGCAGATGCCAAAATCTGAAGTCCTGAGGTGTCTTTATTCACTTTCTGTGCCAAGTGCTTCCCTTTAGCCTCCTTGAGCTTTTCTTGAGCAGCCTTCAACTTGCGCCAGGCAAACTGATTTAACTTTTTATAATGCCTCGTCATTCTCCTTTGAAGGTATAAATCCCTGTTTTCCTTCTCCAATTTCTTCTGCAAGTGTTCATTGACTCTCTCAAGCCATGCCTCCCTATTATTCTCTATCTCTTGTTCGAACAATGTAGTGAGAGGGGTAGATTGGAGAAGGGCATTTTCCTCTTCTTTTTGCTTCTCAAGGGCCTTTTTAAGCCCCATGGTTCTTGGCATCTTTCGTCTAGGCTGATCTTCGCCTTAACTTTCATATAACTCACCCATGATTTTTTCCAACCTCTCTTGGGCTTTGGAGGCCTCCTTCTTGTACTTGGTCACCCGTGTCTCATAAATAACCATATGGACACTCATTTGCTTATTTTGGATTTGCAAAAATTGATTGAAATTTCTAGCTCTATGAAGATCATCCTTAAATGCATCAATTTGGCTTTCTCTATGGATCAAGAGGCTTTCTAGAATTTGGGCCTCATTATCACTATCATTGCTTTGGATTTGGATGATGTCAAATGCACTCTTTTGTTCATGACTGCCTTCTTCCTTACCCTTCCCTTTGCTTTGGGTGGCTATTCTAGTGCTCTTCCTCCTAGGAAAATCAATCATGGGCTTCTTTGGAAATTTTCCTTTACTTCAAAGGGCCCTTGTCACATTTGGAGTGACAAATCTAGGCACTCTTTTCTTTGCTTTCGGGGCTTGGCCATTTTTGGAGAAGAGGGCATGGCCCCTTTACCTTTGTCACCTTGCTTTTCTTCTTTTTGAGTTTGTTGTTCTTCTTGAGGAGGCTGTTGTTCTTGAGGAGGTTGTTGTGTATCATATTTTGGCTGCTCTTGTTTATCACTCTCATGCTGCTCCTATTCAGAAATCTCATAATGCTCCTGTTCAGACTCTTTTGGCTGCCCCTATTCATCATGATGTAGTTGCTGTGTGCCATATTTTGACTGCCCCTGTTCATCACTTTCCTGTCCTTGTTCATCATCTTCATGCTGCTGCTCTATCTCACCCTCATCATAAGTCTGATGTGTATCATCAAAGGTCTGCTCACCCTCATCATGAGTCTATTGTTCTTCATGCTGCTGCCCTTCATCATTTTCATGTTGTTGTTAAACACTTTCTTCCTCCTCCGCTTGCTGTTGTTCATCATCACTGCCATGCTGTTGTTTAGCACTTTCTTCTTTCTGCTCATGTCCTTCTTCCTCTTGCTGGTCACTTTCTTCTCCTTCTTCATTATCCTATGTTTTTTTTGTAGTAAACTTGAGTTTTTTAGGAGTGAGTCTGCTAGAGGAAGGTGAAGGATGATAAGTAGCAGGTGTAGGGGATGTATGGACTGGAGGGACAGTGGAAAAATCCGGATGAGTGATGAAAGTATCCCACGAGACCTCTCTCTTTTCAATATGATAAAGAATGATGATTTTGATGAGAGAGTGATGGAAGAGACAGGCTATTTGCTGTGAAGGAGGCTTCTTCTAGACAGTGGAGGCCATTTTCTCAATGTTCTTATGTAAGAAGAAAGGAAGATTTAGCAGCTTGGTCCTTGTGAAATGCATGAGCAGTCGAATGTGATATGCATAAATTCGGGAGAATATTCCCTCACGAGTGAAGTAATTCGTGATAATCTTCATGTGAGGGGTGTAAATGGCTAAAAGATATGAGAAAGGGAAAATAGAAGGACATGACTCTCTGTGCTCAGGCTTTAGAAAGGGATTGTAATCATCTGAGTCCAAATGGCTTTGTTTAAACCATTTCTCACCAATATAGGGAATTTTAGTGGCCTTGGAGATGGATCTTGGGGAGAACTTGAAGTCAAGGCCTGCCAACTGGAAATTCCTGTCTTGAAACCTCAAAGCGAAAAGGTGTGTCAAAGGAGAAAAGCTCTTTACTTCTTGCAACTTTTGACAAAAATCAAAGCACCCGACCTGATGGAAATTGAACAAGACTGATGGGTGTGCATTCACTTCTTCAATGGAAATAGGCTCATATATCTTATGCAATCCACTCCTACTATCCTGCCTGGGAAGCATATTGTTATGGATGCTTTCTGCAAAACCAAACTTCCTCAAAAACGGTTTCAAGAATGTTTTCTCAAACAAAAATCTGCCTTCTTTGTCAATAACTCTTTGATCATGGTAAATTTGCCTCAAAGATGTGTGAAATGTTTTCTTTTATATTAGGTCTCTGCTCCTCTTAGAACACTACTATTTCCCCTTTGTATGCCAATCAACAAGTAAATTTATAATAAGCACATAATCAACTAAAATGCATACATAGTCAAGTGATTTTTATGTTTGTGTAAGGTCACAGGGCTCTAGGTGTTTTGAGGACAACAAGACAGCCTTGCATTTAGACAAAGGCAAAAAACTCCTCCCAATCAAAACCCTCCTTGTCTTCACTGTTTTCTCACATAGATTTTGACAAACACCTCCAAATGGAAATGACAGCTTCACACACTAAAGCTTGTTTTATGGTCAAAGAGGCAGCCCTGACTTTGCTCTTCACCACACCAAGGAAAAATTTGAAATGACAAAACACTTATAGAAGGATCACCGCTGTTTGAAATCAGGCCTACTGTTCCATTTGTCAAACCCTGTCTCTCCTCCCTTTAAACACTGCCTCCACCTTTCAACTTGTTTTGAGGGAAGTTTGTTAGGTTTTTAATCATCAATAAGAACCCATTCTTTTTACCCTGTCAGTGTGGGGCAATCATTTCCACTGTAAATCTCGAGTTTTAAACAAAACTATCAACCCTTATTACCACTGTTTGTTCCCACTATATACAGCTGACAGACGTTATGTTTTTATCTCAGTTTCAAGGGTAGCTTTAGGTTCTTTGAGACAAGAATGACCACCTTTCTTTCAACCAACTGTAACAACAGCCTTCAAACCTTTTCACCCCGACACACCTCGACTTACACCAAGAGTTTCATTTTTTTCACCATTACTTACTCCTTTGAAAAACACAACACTGATCACTTTCTAGGAATTTTGAAAAAACCAAGGAGGCTCATAAAATACCTCTAAAATCGATAATGGCGTTGTTTGAGGATTTTGGGCCACTTTCAAAACATTTTGGAGGCGTTTGTACCATTAACATATGTGTGGCACGTTGATAAGGGAAAGCGTCATGCAAAGAAGTGTTGTCGGGTCACTTTCGAGCGGTCGTGACCGGCGCCTATAGGCGCGCCATGCGACAGTGTAACTCTGTGTTAAAACTCTGCCTGAACATGCCGCACAACCCTACAGGCGCGTCGTGCAGCTTTAAAGCTTGAAAAATCGATGAATTTGCTCGAAAATTCCTTCTCTGGTCTCGTGGACATCCAAAGGGGAGTGTGGCCTCGTGTTTTGGAAATGCAACAATAGATTTGCAACGGTCCTTAAACCTTTTTGAAAGTGAAAAAGCCAAAGTTCTCTTCACACTTGATCGGTGAGGGTTTTTTAAGAGATGTTTGAAAAAGCCTTTGCTTTTAAACAAAACTTGAACCTTTATCCTTTAAAACATAACCTGATACTCTTTTGTCTGGATAAATGTCATAATGGTAATGAGCATTTCTCTTATAAGCCTGACCCCTTTTTGAAATGAAACAACTTTTTTGAGAATTTAAAACTTTGATTGTTTCTCTTTTAAGGAATGAAAAATTTCTTTCCTTTTGATGTCTGCACCGTGGAAGGAAGATTCTTCTCTGAGCCACATGAAGGACTGTAGAGGTGCCTTTTGAGAGCAACTGCCTTTTTACTGGGGAAGAAGCTTAACTGCAAATTTCAACATCCCTTTCCACCTCTTCTATTTGTATTGCTCATCTGCTGTCACTTTTTGATCATTTGGAAAAAAAAATTATGAATAGAAATAGAAAAACCTCTGAATATCATCATCACCTATTTGTTTTTTCTTATTGAAAAAGAATTCCTATAGAGAGACCTTGTGTTATGTGAGGTTTTGTTTGACACTATGAGGGAGATAGCTTCACCCTTTTGAAACCAACATTGACCATGTCTACTCCTGATGCTTTGGATATGGTCATGATCATTGTGAAAAATAAATGAGATGGAAGATGTTGTTGGAGTTTCTTTTTTACTGTGGGTAAAAATAAAACAAGGGATGATGTACTAGAGTTGAAAAGTGAATAAGGGAAGCTGCCCCTTTGTTCTTCTGTGAAGGAGGTCTGCAAGAAACTTGCGCTTCACTATCATCTGTCCATCAAGAGGGCACTTATTCAGAAAACTTCTTCTCTACTCAAACTACAACAGCAAGGTACCTTTGACCTATTTTCATAAGGAGAATGTCTTCATTTGTAATAGTGGTCGGCATCATTGGCTTTGAATGTTGTTCCAGGATCTTGAAACTCATACCATAATCCTTTTTACATATTTGTGAGCTTGTGTGTTTAGTTGCAATGCATCTTTGGGAAAACTAAACTCAAATCACCTTCTGTCCACTATGATGAGTAATTTTGAATAGGAAGAACAATACCTTTTGAAAAGCAATCATCACTCTTAGTGGTTTCCCTTGTACATGATGGTAGAGGTCAGTTTGGGACCAAGACCCTTTGACTCTTTTGACTATCTGCTTCATAATATTTCTTCACTCATGATCAACCTATAAGCTTTGCCTCATAATTCAAAAGATAATGAAACTCTTGCAAACCAATTTTAAAGCCTACTGCTTTACCTCTACCTTTAATCATCATTTTCATGCAGATACCTTCAATTGTCGTCTCACTGTATGCCAACAAATGTCCTTTAGTCTGTGCAAATTCTTAAAATCAAACTTTATCTACCGACCCTCTGCTTATCAATGAAGGAGGCGCTCTTAACCCTCTACTTATAAAATGAAGGAGGTTATTTAGTCTTCAAAAACCCTCTTCTTATAGATGAAGGAGGTTTTTCAGTCATGCCATCTCATCAGCTGTTAACAATGTTATTTTTCCTTTCACTGTCTTGTCATGCTTGAGCCAATGAAGAATGACAAATTGATAACATTTAAGATGACTATTTATTTGAGACATGTAAATCTACTTTTCAAATGTCTTTGTGCTTCTTTAGGCATCATAAGCAGTTTGGTTAGTATTTGCAAAGCGCTTCTTGTCATTCATATTTTACTAACCTTTGACTGTGATCACAGGAGCTTAATGAAACAACTCTCTGCCCTGTAGTTGCATTCCAGGCTCAAAGTCACATGAGAAGCAGTTGTCTTCTCATGTGGAAACAAATATTGTCTTCTGGGAATGTTGGTATGCTTATGTTCTTGATAGATCCATGAAAACACTGTAAAACCACCTAAAACCAGTTTGACCTATTGTAATGAATTGCTGAGACTTGAGGGTTTATGAGTGGCGCGACCTAGGGTTGTAACCAACTTTATTTGCAGAATGGGAAGGTCTATTATGATTGGTCTATAGCAGATAGAGTTTCTTTGGCTTTTAGGATAATTTTCCAAGGGAGAAATGCCTAAAGCGCCACTACCTAACTTAGGGGAGACTTCTTTGGACAGATTTGGATTGTTTCTTTGGAGCTGATGGGAAAACTAGTATGGCTGAGGCTAGATGGGGATTGATAATGAGGTTTCATATCATCATGGGCGGAATGAAAGGTAAGAGGGCGAAAAAAAAAATTATGGGTGTTTTCCAGCTAGAAAATTTGACAATTTTTTAGATCAGCTGCTAGAAAACTTGGCTGTTATAACTAGTCATCACCAACAAGTGAAAAATACTGGTGACTAATAGTGGCTCCATTTGGGGAGGGCAGCTCCTTTTCAGGAGGTGTCCAGAATCTCAGATCTTTGGCTCATGAAGACCAGTGCCTTATCCATTGGCATGAATTTCACACCTCCTTGATGCTACTTCTGAAAAATGACAACATGATTAGCATCAATGATATTTCTACCTACCCCATTATCTTTCCTAACATTTTTTCTTCCTTTGGGTGCATTTGGACTAGCAACCCTTTTGACAATATATGTTTTTTCTTTTTGAAAAATGAACCTATCTAATTCTACACTTATATCTGTCGGGAATTCAGATTAAACTGATGAACTCCTTGATTACTCTACCTATGCTAGATCAACTGTCAAGGTTAAGATGTTTGACAGGATTTTATTTTCTAATCTAAAACATGAAATTGAAAAATGATCAAATCAGGGTTAGACAGTCTAATTTTTCATGTACTTGCGGCATGAAATACAAGCTGCACACAAATATTATTTTG
>JAXQQM020067049.1:0-69800 GCA_034641835.2 Pinus albicaulis
TGTTGGGGGGAAGTGTGATTTTTTTATTATACCAATCAATAGTTACAATGTTTCTCCCTCTGTGACCCTTTCCTACGACGACTCCTCTCGCCACAACTCACAATTAGGCTCATTGTGTTATATAGCTTATTGCAAAGAGAAGTGGGTTCCCAATTCGACATCATTTCATTAACTTTGACTTTTCTCTCTTTTCTCCATGGAGAACATTGCTTATATAGAAGTCTTTGAGGAGTGATCAAATGTATTTAAACACTTTGTTCACCATGTTTGATATGGTCCTTTCATCCTTATCTTCTAGAATTAATCATTTTTTACCTTTTCCATCCTTATCCATTCACTTTGACATCCCTAGCCACTTCAACTCTCTTTTGTTGAGTAACTAGAGCGTTGCAACTCTCCCTTCTAGTGTTATAGGGGCATTGAAGAGGAAAATTTGTGTTATTGGTAGGATTTCCATGGAGTTTCTTCTGTATTCCGGCCTTCATTTTGAGGTGTTTCCCTAGTATACCCAAAGGGGTTTCATTTTTAGCTATGAGAGACCCTGGGTGTGACATTTTGAGCAATAACATAAAGGAATAGAATCCTTGATTAGAGACATTAACTAGCCCTATCAGGCTAGTTTTATTCATGCTAGAAAGCTCAAGTCCTAATAGGTGCACACAAATATGCATGCATACTTTTCAATTCAAAGTGTCATGAGAATTGATATGCTCACACCTTGTAGTGGACATAGAAGCAAGCATCTCAAGTTTTTGAATTAATGTTATATTTTTGTACGCAAGAAAATAAAAATATTTCCCTTGATCATGATTATAATATAGGAATGTAAATGAAATACATACATAGATCAAGTAATTGCAAGACCATGTTTGAGCAATAACTCTAATAGTGTGGACGTTGAATGTTTGAAGAGATCCATGAATTAAAATAGAGTGTACATAGGGAATTAATAGTGTTGATATTTTAGCAAAAAGGTCTTAAAGTTTTAATACAAGTCAATTAATGAATGGGAACAAAGTTCTTAAATTAAGTGTGAAATGTGAAATTTAGTTTGATAATTTAGTCATGAATTAAAATGAATTATAAGAGATGCATATTGCAATACTTTTAGTACTCTAGAAACAAAGGTGAATGATGCTAATTCTTATGAGTATTTAGCTTGTTGTTATGGTTATCATTGTGTATTCATTAATAAAGTCAATTATGTCTTAATGTTAATTATGAATATCATTGATTGAACATTCTACGTGTATGAAATTACCTTATAATATTTATGATAATTGTAGTTTATAACTGTGATGCTTATTCTAGCAATGCCTAATTGTAGTTTATAACTATGATGCTTATTCTAGCAATGCCTATAGTAATCCAAAATATGATTTTTATTTTTATTTTTGTCTGGTTCACTGTACTAGAGATTGACACTGGCTACACCCATGGAAAACCCACCCGTGTCTTGATGAGTCGATTGAAGAGATGTACACTTGCGATCCATATGGATAAGTTATGTATATTTTAGTAATTTATTTGGAATTACATCCTTATGAATCAAAAGGTCATTATAAGGGCTTATATTATATGTGGGAGTTGAATCCCCTAAAAAAAATCATGCAAAATATGATTATCACAAGAAGTGTTTAGTTGATGACTGTATGATCTCTTATACTTGTGAATATATTGAAGTAAGAAACATAATGTATGTGCAATGTTTAGGTAATTAACATGTGCTATATTTGAATAATGGAATAATGTATATGATAGAGAATAATTTTATATTTTATATTTTAATAAAAAGAAAGAAAAAGAAATAGCCTTTTTTTGAGTAAGCACACTTTTTAATGATGTAAATTTATGCCTAAGTAAGCCAAAGTTCTTGTTTCGAGATTCGAACTCATAACCATTCACCTAGACAGAAGATGTTTTTGTAATAAAGGCTTATAACCAACTCCATGAATAAATCACTTTAAAAGTCACTCAAAGGTGGCAAGACAATTCCATCCACACTATAAACTCATGAACCTAACAATTTACCACAAAACCAATCTGTGAGGAAATTGAAGCTCTTGACCCCAAATTTGAATTGTAACTATTGGGTACTAGATTTGTATACTTTTCTCTCCCATTTTAGCCCATCTTTCTATCTCTTTGTACCATTATGGTTCTTAAACGCACGAGGTAAACTCCTTTCTTTTATCTTTCATGGGATATTTGATTAATGAAGTAATTGTCATGGAGGTTTTACCTTTTTGCAACATTAACTCCGATATTTTACATATTTGGCCAAATCGGGAAGGTTACAGCTGTGAAGTCGTGGAACAACTCCTAATTTCCAACGTTATCTTCACTTGCCGCTACAGCGCAACATAATCTATTTTACAACAACATTATTTCAGGCTTTTCAGGGTTTCCTTCTGGGCAACTAGGTTGCTGTTGTAACAAAGTATATTTTTGTAAATATTGAGTCACTGAAGGAAATCTGTGATTTCCGGGACATTTGTATAAAGAGGGCCTGCGAGCTGTGAATCGGGGTTAAGAGCATTACATACCGATTTTGTAACAGTATATTTTGCAATTAATTGAATGCACAACATCTTGTTGTTTCACCTATAATTTGTGAGTTGCCGCAACCTTGATAAGAGAGTTGGGCCCACTCTTATGATCAGGTGTCGTGTTTCCCTTTCTTTTCATTGTTTTCATGTTTTAGTTTGATTTCACTACTGCTGTTCCAGTGTGATCTTCCAATTATTGTGAATGTCTTTTTAATTCTGCAATCTATTTAATTGTTGTCACAGTAGTCTGTGTGTTTATGGATTTATGCCTGTGATCTATAGCAGGTCATGTGATTTCTCCTGCATATATTGTGCCGTTAGTCTTGAAATAAATAACGCCCTCGGGTTGATAATTTATGTGGAAAAAGGGTTGAATATTGTTCATATCCGGACACCAACATTTTGGCGCCATTGCCGGGGAAGGCTAACAGGTGCAAGAACAGGATCTTCAATTGATCTAAGGGTCGATCTCTCGTCTTGGGGAGGGAATTTATTGCCCTACTTCGAGTCCTAAGCGTAGTGCTTTGTGTTTTCTTTCCTGATTTCTACTGTTTTCTTTAGAATTGATCCCTCATATTGGGGAGGGCATCTATTACCCTGCTCCAAGCCATTAGCATAGCATGTTATTTTTCTTTTTCTTTGCTTTTCATTAAAATTGATCCCTCATCTTGGGGAGGGCATTTTGCTACCCTGCCCTGAGTCCTGGGCATAGTTCCCAACTTTTTGTTCTTTTGATTCTTTTCTGAAGGGCCAACTTCTCGTCCTGATGAGGGTATTTGATTACCCTACTTTAGGTCCCGAACTTTGATTTTACTCTTTTTTTTAGTATATTTTTTGTTTGAACCTACTCTCTCGTCCCGGGGAGGAAGCTATCTATCCTGCTTTGGGTCTTAAGCGATTTTGTTACTTTGATGAACCCTTTTCACAATTGTATGAACAAGGATTTGAATAAGAGGGGCAGAGGAATTCCCCCAAAGAAAGGAAAGGATCTGGGAAGGAAGACCTATATTCAAGAGATCATTGAAAATTATATATTTGAGGCATCATCCCATGCTGCTGTCAGGGTAAGAGTTCAGACAAAGTCTGAAGGGCAGTCTGTGGAGTAGCCAGTATTTTCCACGGTACTAGAGGGAATTCTTTCGAAGACTGAAGAATTAATAAATAGGGTATCAGTGGAGGAGACATCCTTACCATTAGCAGAAGGGGAAGAAATAGCAAGTAGAGGGTCAGAAGAACTGAGCGATTTTAATTGGGGAGAAGAACCTCCAAGGGGGTTTTCATCACCACGAGACCAAGGGAGTGTTGTAAAACCTCCTACAGTCGAATTAAGCAATTCCTATTTGGAGAGAGAATTCCTAAAGGATTTTGAGTCACTAAGGGACCATTGGAGTGCGGTGAAACCTCCTACAGTTGAATCACTCCAAGTACCAGCTGCAGAACTATTCGAAATCCCAAGTGAGTATTGGAGGGTATTTATGGCACCTGTAAGTTCCTCTACTGATTTTCCAATCGGAAACGTTGTAGGTGATGCACCGATGAGACCCATCCCTTTAACAACTCTGCCTAGTTTCCATGGGATTTCTTCTGAAGACCCTAATACGTTCCTCTTTGAATTTGACATTATTTGTCAAGGATATGATTATATTGTTGATGCTCAGAAATTACAAATATTTCCTGCTACCTTAAAAGGGACATCTTTGAGATGGTTCATGGGTTTAGGAGGGAGCACGATTACCTCATGGGAAGGGACGAAAGAAGCCTTCCTAGAAAAATACCAAGATTACTGTAAATCCCGTGACATTGAGGAGGAAATCTTTAAGTTTGCACACAAATAGGTCGAAAACATGGAGGACTGTGTGGAACTATTCAAATACATATTGCAGAGGTTTGGCCATAGCGACCTGGACAAGGACATTCTGAAGATCATTCTTCTTCGAGCACTTAGGGAAGACTCCCTGCAACTTTTGAATATAGTAGGAAAAGGGGATATTTCGAAAGAATCATTCGACGCTATCTTTGATTATTGCATTAAGTTTTCACGGGGGGCTGCAAGGAGTGGACAAGGAATTCAGTCATCGAAGATTTCTAGTGGAGGGGTTACAAAGGCAGAAATTGGAAACCTACTAGACAACCTAAGGACTGATATTTTGAGCACATTATCTACCCAGATGGACACTCTGCAAGAAAAACATAAACAAATGGAGTTGGAAAAGGCTATTTCTATATTCTGCCCACAATGCAGAAATAAGCATCCTTTGAAGGAATGCCCATTAAACACAGTGGAAGCCTCCAAAATCTGTGAACAGACTCATGCGACCAGCTCGTGTCCTTCCTTGCCCAGACTGAAGGAAATTTTTCAAGGGGAAAGTGAAGAAAATGTGGTAGAACAGTTGTACTTCATGGGGCAGAAAAATCCATGGCAACCTCGACCACCATCTATGCATCCAGGTATGTTTCAGGACCCATCTCAGTATTTTAATAATTTTAATATGGGTCCCCAATCTGCACCTTTTTCAGCTATGTGGTCTCAATATCAGTATCCCCCTTGGCAACAATGATTTCCCCAGGCCACTCCGAATCCTTCATGGAATCAGAAATAGCGTGGACCCTCTCCTACTGGTCAGTTTCCTCAGTCTATGCCTCAACAACAACTTCAGTTGCCCTCCAATGTACCTCCAGGAAACCCAGCCCTTATACCCTAGCTTCCTATCCAGCCCAATCCGAATCCTAATAATAAAGGGGTCTAACAAACAAACACTCTTAACCTTCCATCTTATAACGTTTCTACCGTGGGACTTAATGAGATAAACCTACGATCTGGGCGGGTAGTAAATGCACCCACTTCACTTGTTATTATAGAACAGATTGATAGTGAAGATACTGAACCAGACCAGAGCACAGTTGGGGATAAATCAGACCAAAACATAATGAGCCAGACACCTCCCCAATCTGTTCCTAATCAAGGTCATTCAACTTCTCCTCCATATCCTGGAAGACTGACCTTGAATAAACCGAATCCTTAACCAGAGTTTGATTTCCTAGGGGAACTACAAAATCTCTTTGTTAAAATACCCTTGCTACAGTGTTAGGTCCCTATATTACTAGTATAGTCCCTTATTGTTATTAGTGTAACCCCCTTATTGTTATTATTGTACCCCTGTAACCCCCATATTGTTATTATTGTGTCCTTAAATTATTATTGTTAGGTCAGCGAGGATTACATTGTGGCCCCACTAAGATTACATTGTGGCCCCATGGACTCCTATATATAGAAAGGAGGTTTTGCATTTGTATCATCCGAAATTTTTCATTCATGTAGTGTATTGGAGGTTTCCCCCTCAAAGTGGCTTATTTCTAAGGTGTTGATATCTCTTTTCTTCTATTTTTGGAGTTGGTTTCACAACATTTGGTATCAGAGCCTTGGATTCTAGGGTCTTCGCTACTCAAAACCGGTCATTGTGGAATTTTCGCTATAAATTTTTTTCTACGAAGGTTCAAAAGCGAAAATTTTTAGAGTGCGAAGCCGAAATCTTAAGGAACATCGTTGCAAAATTTCAGAGCTTGGTTCACAATATTTTCGGATATATGATCTGTGAAATTTAGGGCTTTTTGCAGGCTCCTGAATTTAACCTAAACAGGTCATCACGAAATTTTTGCTATAACTTGTTTTCTACAAAGATTCAGAAGCCGAAAGTTTTAGAGAGCGAAGAAGAAATCTTGAGGAACATCGTTGCAAAATTTCAGAGCTTGGTTCGCAATAGTTTCGAAGATATGATCTATGGAAGTTAGGTCTTTTTCAGGCTCCCGAATTTCATCTCAAAGAGGTTATCATGGGAAAATCTTCATAACTCTCTCTAAGCATCGGATTGGAATTCTGTAAAAAGTAGCTTAAAGTACATGGACTGTAGTTTCCTTTCTATCAATGTCAGAGCCAAAGGAGGAAACAATGATATGTGGCAAGTCGTACAAGTTCGCTTTACTGAACCAGTCCATAATTAGGTCATTGTGGGAGATTGGACATAACTTTGTCTTGAAGAATCCAAATCAGGTCAGACCTGTGACATTTAAAAGAAGCTTCAGAGGGCTACTACAAGGCTGAATTTCATATATTTAGGATTTTCAATTATAGAGATAATTCAATTTCAATATAGAGCTCCTCAAAAGCAAGTAAAAGGTGTGTATTTTTTTCCCGAATTGCATAAGTCGTGTTTGAAGAATCAAGTTGAATTGATTCCAAGGGCATATTGTAGAATAGATATTAGTATTGGATTCTAAAATGACCCCTAAAAATAATTCAACACCCATTAAGCCTTTATAAGGATCTACTATGACTCATGAAGACGAAGAATGGCAACATGACATATCAAATTTACAAGATCAAGTGCAACAAATTTCGCTCTCGCAAAGAGCAACAAAAAATGACATGGAAGTTTTGAAGAAAGGCATGGAAACTAAGATGGATGGTTTGAAGAAAGGCGTGGAAACTAATATGGATGGTTTGAAGAATGGCATGAAAGCTAAGATGGATGGCATGGAAGCTGGCATTGAATCTAAGATGGATGACATGGAAGCTAAGATCGTTGAAAAAATGGAAAACATGAAGAATGATCTAAAAGCAGACATGGAAGGTTTGACAAATTTGATACAAGAAATGTTTCCTAATGGTGAAAAGATAGTAGAGGAAAATCATGATGAGAACAAAATAAATGTTAATCATGATTTCATAAACTCTAATGTTGGAAGGAAGAACCACCATATTCCAAAAATGGATATGAGGAAATTTGATGGAAAGGATCCTGTAACATGGATACTACAAATGGAGCAATATTTTGATCTCAATAATGTGCAAAACACACAAAAGGTACGCATTGCAACTTTACATTTAGAACAAAAAACATTTGTATGGTATCGATGGCTTTGCTCCCGTAAAAAAATTGTCACTTGGTCAATTTTTACGGAGGAAATGATAGCACATTATGAGGATACAAAGAGCAACACCTTCTTTAGCCAATTGATAAATCTCAAACAAAAGGGTTTAGTGGGGGAGAACATTGAGGACTTCCAAAAATTGAATATAAGGGTAACTGATATTCCAGAGGAACACATGATTGATCTCTTCATAGGTACTTTAAAGGATAACATCCAACATGAATTTCGTGTTTTGGAACCTAATTCATTGGAGAAGGCATTCAAGTTGGCAAGAAAAATTGAATGTAAAATTATGGCGACAAGGAAGCCTACCACTCACTTCTATAAAGAGGGAAGTGTTGCTACTCTTATATTTCCACAACCTACAAGGTTGACACCACAACAATTGGAAGAAAAAAGAGCAAAAGGGCTTTGCTACAGTTGTGATAGCAAATACACTAAAGGTCATAAGTGTGCGGAGAAGAAATTATTTTACATAGATTGTGAAGAGGAAGAAGAAAATGAACAAGAAGAGGATATACACCAGGAACCAGCCCTAGAAGAGGAAGAAATGAGTCTGACCATATCGTGTAATGCATTGGCAGGAATTACCACTCCTCAAACTCTCAATATATAAGGACATATCAAGAAGAAAAAGATAATAGTGTTGATTGATTTAGGTAGCACCCATAATTTTATTCATTGTAAGGTAGCCAAGGAATTGAATTGTTTCCTATACCCAGCACCAGAATGTCAAGTGATGGTTGCAAATGGAGGAACTATAAATTTCTCTGGAAAATGCCATAATATCAAGCTAACCATGGGGGAACATGTATTGAATAGTCCAATGCTTTCCATTCCAATGGGAGGTGTTGATGTTGTACTAGGAGTACAATGGTTACAATCTTTGGGGACGGTAGCTTTTAATTTTCAAAAACTTTTCTTGAAATTTTTTTCAGAAGGAAAGGAAGTCGAATTACGGGGTATTGAAGGGAAGCCAGGAAGGATAATAAGCTCTAATGTCATGACAAAGCTTCTAAAGAAAGAACAACGAGGCGTAATTGCACAATTATGCTCACTACAAGTTCCAACATCAAAATCATCTATTTCTGCAGATCTCCAACAAGTCTTGGACAATCATTCCAAGGTGTTTGAAACTCCCAAAGGACTCCCACCTATTCGTGATCATGATCATGCTATTCATTTGATTCCCAGAAGTGTTCCTCCAAACATCAGGCCTTATAGATATCCTTACTTCCAAAAGAGCGAAATTGAACGTATGATTGCAGAAATGTTAGAGGCGGGTATAATTCAACCTAGTCAAAGTTCTTTCTCTGCTCCTGTAGCATTGGTACACAAGAAGGATGGATCATGGCGAATGTGTCCAGATTATAGGGAGCTCAATAAGCTCACCATTAAAGATAAATTTCCCATTCCTGTGATTGATGAATTATTGGATGAATTACATGGAGCAATTTATTTTACCAAGTTGGATCTTCATTCAGGATATGATCAAATTAGAATGAATACTGAAGATATTCCGAAAATAACATTTCGAACTCATGAGGGTCATTATGAATTTTTGGTTGTGCCTTTTGGCCTTACCAATGCATCTTCTACATTTCAAGGCTTGATGAATTCCATTTTCAAACCCTTCCTTAGAAAATTTGTGCTAGTATTTTTTTGATGATATACTAATATACAATAGGTCTTGGAAGGATCATGTTCAACATTTTGACAGGGTGCTCAAACTATTGCAGGAGAAACAATTATATGCAAAAACATCCAAATGTTTCTTTGGAGTACAAGAGGTGGAATATATGTATCATATTGTATCTCACGAGGGTGTTAAGGTAGACCCTAACAAAATTAAAGCCATTAAAGAATGGAAAGTCCCCACAACCATAAAGCAGTTGCGAAGATTTCTCGGGTTACCAAGTTATTATCGCAAGTTTGTTAAGAATTATGGGAGAATAGCAGCACCTCTAACAAAATTATTTAAGAAAGATGCATTTTCATGGACTCCTGAAGAAACTAAGGCCTTTGAACATCTTAAAGAGTCAATGTACCTAGCACCGGTCTTAACTACGCCAGACTTCACAAAAACCTTTATTGTGGAATGTGATGCCTCAGGAAATGGAATTGGTGTTGTTTTAATGCAAGAAGGAAGACCCATTGCTTTTGAAAGTCGTCCAATCAAACGAAAGTATTTACAGAAAGCTATTTATGAGAAAGAAATGTTAGAAATACTGCATGCACTAAAGAAATGACGAACTTACCTAATGGGAAGACACTTCAAGGTAAAAACTGATCATGATAGTCTTAAACACTTTTTGGAACAAAGAATATCTTCAGAAGAGCAAAAAAAATGGGTCACAAAGATGTTGGGTTATGACTTTGAAATAATCTAAAAAAAAGGGAAGCTAAATGTTGTTGTAGATGCACTCTCAAGAAATAATGAAGAGGTGGAAGCATTTCTTTGTGCCATTTTTATTATCCAACCATATTGGATAACCAAAGCAAAGGATAAATGGAAGAAGGATGAAGAAGTGTGGACACTCATTCAAAAGTTGCGGCAAGATCCTAGTACATCTGATACATTTAGTTGGAAAAATGATTCCTTATGTTACAAATATTGCTTATATCTTTTTAAGATATCCCAACTAAAACAAAAGATTCTTTTGGAATTGCACATTTCTCCTTTAGGAGGACCCTCAGGATTTTTAAAAACTTACCACGGGGTGAAGAAAGAATTTTTTTGGGATGGCCTTAAATCTGATATTCAAAAGTTTGTGGCGGAATGTTTGATTTTCCAGCAGAATAAAGTTGAGAAAATTAAGACCTCAGGTCTTCTACAACCTTTATCCATTCCAAGTCAACGTTGGGAGGAGATTTCAATGGATTTTATCACAGGTTTACCTAAGTCCAAAGGAAAGAGCGTCATCATGGTGGTAGTTGATAGACTTACTAAGTATGCACACTTTTGTGCATTATCTCATCCATTTAAAGAAAGTATAGTTGTTACTACATGTATGGACACAATTCAAAAGCTACATGGAAACCCAAGGGTTATTCTGAGCGACAGAGATCCCATTTTTACTAGAAATTTTTTGACGGAGTTATTTTCTTGTTTGGGTACTCAATTAGCTCATATCTCATCTTATCATCCTCAATCAGATGGTCAAACTGAGATAGTAAATAAATGTTTTGAAGGATATCTTCGTTGTTTTGTATCTGTTAAACAAACACAATGGGTCAAGTGGTTACCTCTCGCTGAATGGTGGTATAACACTTCCTTCCATACTGCAGCAAAATGACCCCATTTATGGCACTTTATGGATATCATCCACCATCCATCACATCATCTTTAAGAGAAAATTTGAAGGTTCAAGCAGTGGAAGATCACATCGCGCATCAACAAGAAGTTCTCCAGCTCTTAAAGGATAACCTGAATTTGGCACAAAATTTTCGAATGAAACAATAGGTAAATCAACATCGCAGTGAGAGAAGTTTTGATGTAGGAGACTAGGTATTTTTACGGCTACAACCATGCAAACAAATGTCCCTAGCAAGCTAAGAAGGATAATAAATTATCATCGAAATACTATGGTCCTTACAAGGTGTTGCAAAAGATTGGTACTATGGCATACAAATTGGAGCTTCCTGCTTCTTCACGAGTGCATCCAGTTTTCCATGTTTCATGTTTAAAGAAGGTTATAGGTGAAAATATTCCAGTTCAAACAATATTTCCAAAACTTGATGAGGAAGGAAAAATCATATTGGAACCTGAAGCGGTCACAGAAACAAGAACTTGACAACTACGAAATCGATCAATTTAAGAGTATCTCATCAAGTGGAAGAACTTACCCACTGAAGATTCTACATGGGAGGATGAGAATTTTATACAGAAGCACCCAGAGCTACTCAAGTGTTGAGGACAACGCTTTTTTGAAGGAGAGGGCCATGTTAGGTCCCTATATTACTAGTATAGTCCCTTATTGTTGTTAGTGTAACCCCCTTATTGTTATTATTGTACCCTTGTAACCCCCATATTGTTATTATTGTGCCCTTAAATTATTATTGTTAGGTTGGCTAGGATTACATTGTGGCCCCATGGACTCCTATATATAGAAAGGAGGTTTTGTAATTTGTATCATACAAGATTTTTTTATTCATGTAATGTATTGGAGGTTGCCCCCTCGAAGTGGTTTATTTCTAAGGCATTGATATTTCTTTTCTTCTATTTTTGGAGCTGGTTTCACAACATACAGGCTATGAGGGATGTACCTATATATGCAAAGGCCCTTAAAGAGTACTTCTCTAAGAAACCAGGGAAGAAACCTAAGGATCCATTAACTATTCATGTGATGGGCGAATTATCCGACATCATGTTAGGAAATATCATGCTTGTAAAATATGGAGACCCATGAAACATGATTCTAACAGTATAGATCAATGGGGTTGAAATCCCAAACATACTGGTAGATTTGGCAGTTGCCATCAACATTATCACCTCTGAAACAATGAGCACATTAGGCCTTGGAAACATTAAACCAACTCCTACTATCCCGGAACTAGCAGACAGGTCTACAATTAAACTAGTAGGGAAATTGGAGGATGTGATTATTTCAGTAGATTCATGGCATTACCTTGTGGACCTCCTTGTATTACAGACTCGTTCTTCAGTTGGTGGTCACCCATTGATCCTAGGAAGACCTTGGCTCGCAACTGCAGAAGCCTACATAGGGTGCCGGTATAGGCATATGATCATATTAAATGGGACAGTTACAAAGAATCTTACTCTTTATCCTCCTGCAGAACCTAGCCCATCTGAAAAATTATTAACCAGTCAGAAACCTCTACCTGTAGAAGAGCCTGAACCTGAAAATGAAGAAGTTAGACCAGTCCTCACTATTGGGTAGGCCCTTCAATTTAAAATAGAAACTGAGGATGATGCCATTAACGCTTTTATTAATGATTCCAGTTATGTTTCCGATTCAACTCAACAGATTCTAGAATTTTCTATGAGCTGTGAAACACAGGAAAACATTGAACCAGAAGATGACATTGAAAACATTCCTGTAACCTCATCCCATGATAGTATCCCAATTGAGATTGAACCAGGGAAAACACTTGATATCAACCCAAACCTATCCGAATCCCAGACAAAACAACTTTTGAAAGTCCTTCAAGATCATTGGGAAGCTTTTGCCTGGGATTATACCGACATGAAGGGGATCCCTGCTAACTTATGTACTCATCATATTAAGGAATATTTCCGCCTTGTAAGACAACCCCAACGGAGAATGAACCCTGCTCTCAAGAACATTGTCAAAGAAGAATTAAAAAAATTATTGAATGTAGGATTCATTGACCCCATATTAGATAGTCAATGGGTATCTCTGCAAGTGATTGTTCCCAAAAAGAGCAGTAAATGGCGGATCTGCGTATATTACATGGTACTGAATAAGGAAACTCAAAAATACCATTTCCCTTTGCCATTCATTGACCAAGTCCTAGATACCTTGGCTGGGAAGAAGTTCTTTTCCTTCCTAGACAGATTCAGTGGATATAACTAGATCCAGATAGCTCGAGAATACCAAGACAAAACAAATTTCACATGCCCATGGGGAACCTTTGCATACAGGGTCCTCCCATTTGGCCTGTGTAATGCTCTTGCCACCTTCCAGAGGGAAATTTTGGGAATCTTTTCGGATTTGGTCGATGATAGCATTGAGATCTATATGGATGATTTTACTCCGTATGGAAACTCATTTGAGGAAGGATTGGAAAATCTAGAGAAAGTACTCAAAAGATGTAAGCAAACCCATGTATCTCTGAGTACACTCAAATGCCATATGATGAGGGAAAAAGGAGTAGTATTGGGAAATTTTCTCTTAGCTGCTGGAATTCGAGTTGATCTGGCTAAATTAGAGGTAATATTACACTTCCCAGTACCCAAAAAAACCACACAGGTATGTAGCTTTATTGGTTGTGCTGGTTATCACAGACGCTTTATAGAAATTTTTTCTAAAATAGCACATCCACTTTTTCAATTGCTAACAAAAGATGCAGAATTCTGGTGGACTGAAGACTGTGAGACAACTTTCACGACAATTAAGGGGCTAGTTTGTAAGCCTCCAATCCTCCGAGGACCTGATTCGACATTACCGTTTCACATACATGTTGATGCTTCTCAGACAACAGTAGGAGTTGTTTTAGGATAGCAGGTAGAAAAAACACCGTATGCAAATTACTATGTCAGCAAGAATTTAATTCCTGTTGAGATAAATTATACGGTGACAAAAAAAAAATTCTTGGCTATCATTTATGTTGTCAACAAGTTCTGGCACTACATCACCTGGTATTCTACTTTTGTCCATACTGATCACGCAACAATAAGGTATTTTATGAATAAACCTATTACTCCTGGTCGGGTTACAAGGTGGTTTCTATTGCTTCAAGAGTTTGATATTACAATAGTAGACAAACTAGGAAAATATAATATAGTCGTTGATTTCCTGTCTAGAATGGATAACAATGATGAATTCACACCTATAGAAGATATTTTTTCTGATGAAAATATTTTTTCAATTTCTACTAAACCTCTGTGGTATGCGATATTTCTAACTATCTTGCTACAGGGAAAGTGCCTCCTCATTTTTCATACAGGGAACAACGAAAAATTATTCATCACAGTGCCCGATATTCTTGGATGGCAGGGTACCTTTTTCATACAGGAGCGGATAAGCAGATTAGGCATTGTGTGTCTGAGGATGATATTTATGAAGTATTTAAAGCTACCCATGATGGCCCTTGTGGAGGGAATTTTTTAGACAAAAGAGCAGACCGTAAGGTGCTACAAATGTGATACTACTGGCCTTCTATCTTTCCCAATGCACAAAATTATGTCAGGAGGTGTGATAGTTTCCAACGTATGGGGCAGCTCGATCGAGCTGATGAAATTACTTTGCAGTTACAGGTAGTCCTCGAGCCTTTTGAGAAATGGGCTATTGACTTCATTGGATCCTTTAACCCACCCTCCTAACAAAAGTTCCACATATTGGTCTGTACTGATTACATGAATAAGTGGGTAGAAGCAAAATTTGTTGCGAAAGAAACAAAGCAGGTGGTCTTGGATTTTATATTTGAATAAATTTTTGCTCGTTACGGTACTCCAAGAGAGATTTTTTCAGATGGAGGAGCACAATTCACATCACACATGATAGTAAAGCTCATGCATAAATATGGGGTCAAGCACAGGGTGATGTCTCCATACCACCCCCAGGTGAATGGACAAGTGGAAAGCACAAACAAGACATTGGAAAATATCTTGACAAAAATTGTGGCATACCATCGTTGGGATTGGGCTCAGAAGCTGCCTGAAGCTCTCTGGGCATACAGAACAACATGGAGAAATACAACTGGGTTTTCACCATTCGAGTTGGTTTATGGGAAATCCTCATTGTTTCCAATAAAATTTGAAATCAGTATGCTCAGAACAACTCTTGAAGTTGGTTTGCATCTGTCAGATGCCCAGAAACACCGACTGGCCCAGCTCAATGAACTAGATGAAATCCATTCAATGGTTGTCCAAAGAACTACTGCTATTCAACATTAGAGAATGAAATGGCACGATAAGTTTATTAAGAATAAGGTGTTTCAGAGTGGAGATTGGGCACTACTCTATGATTCCCGCTTTAAGGATTTTAAGGGAAAGCTTTGCACTCGCTGGATGGGACCTTATGAGGTGGACGCTATATTTGATAATGGAACAGTCAGACTAGTCACAATTGATGATACACGTGCTTCATTCATAGTCAATGGACATCGCCTAAGATTATACCACCGCCCGGCCTCTAAGGATGCTTTTATCAAACACCTTTCTGAGAAATCTGGTTTGAAGGTTATCAGTGCAGAGAACTCTTCCTCTACATCCTTGCCTTACAAAAAAAATAAAAAACAAATAATTAAAAAAAAAAAAAAAAAATAAAATAAAATATATATATATATATATATATATATATATAAAATAAAGAATTATATTATTTATCTTGTTGTCTTTTTGCAGGAGTTACTACTAAGGAGTAAAAATCAAAGAAAAAACTTTCCAAGTATCGGTTGCTGCTACTCATGGTGTTGTTACTTGGTTGATGTTACTCATGGTGTTGTTACTTGGTTGCTGCTACTCATGATGTTGTTACTCGGTTGCTACTACTCATGATGTTGTTACTCGGTTGCTACTACTCCTGGTGTTGTTACTCATTTGCTGCTACTCATGGTGTTGTTACTCGGTTGCTGCTACTCATGGTGTTGTTACTCGGTTGCTGCTACTCGTGGTGTTGTTACTCGGTTGCTACTACTCATGGTGTTGTTACTCGGTTGCTTCTACTGATGATGTTGTTACACCGTATGTTGCTACTCGATGCTATTGCTCCTTGATTGATGATGTTACACCGGATGTTGTTACTCACACTGCTGTTACTCCGAATGCTTCTACTAGATGTTGATACACCGAATGTTGTTACTCGCATTGTTGTTACTCCAGATGCTGCTACTTGCATTGTTGTTACCCCAGATGCTGTTACATCGGATGTTGTTACTCACACTGTTGTTACTCCAGATGCTGCTACTAGATTCTGTTACACCAGATGTTGTTACACTGGATATTGTTACTCGCACTGTTGATTACTCCGAATGCTGCTACTCAATGTTGTTACTCGAGATGTTGTTACACCAGATGTTGCTACTCGCACTGCCATTACTCCAGATGCTGCTACTCATACTGCTGTTACTCCATCTGCATCATTACTACGTCATCATCCTACCAACCATCACTTCGTCCATGTAGGCTGCCAGGTATGCCTCCACGTGACTTTTACCGATTTAATTAAATATCCCATGTGAAGACTTTAATGCCGCAGACGGAAAAAATTTAAGTTGGGGGGGGTGCCGTTATATATCAAGGACGACACAATAATGAGTGGTGAATTTTATAAATTACCTAAATTAATTCTTGAGCACCTGGCTCGCAGAGACATATACTTCCTTGCACAGATTGCGGACCCTGTTCATACCACTTGGCAGGGTCAGGCCTGGCTACAGGTGGATTATCTGGAGATCCCTTAGGAGGGCACTCGAATATGGCTGAACTTCATTTGGGCACTAAAAGCATCCAACATTCGCATCACAGATCAGGAGGACAAATTGATATGGGCTTGCTCACCTGACGGGCAATATGCCCCGAAACTTGGATACCTCGCTCTTATACAGCCCAAAGAACCCCCGCTAAAAGCATGGTGGTGGCGCAACATTTGGAAGCTGAAGGCCCCACACAAGCACATAACTTTATTCTGGTGTATACTAAACCAGTGTATTCCCACCATGGACTTCCTTCACAGACGAGCCATTCATGGACCTTCACAATGCTGCTATTGTCTATCAAATTGCGAGGATACTACACACCTATTTCTACATTGCAATATAATTAGAGGTATCTGGGCTTGGGTTAACACTAGTTTGGGTTGTCTACATCACTGGCAGGGGGATACATTACTTGACTCATGGACAAATTGGTGGCAGCTAAATGCTTACTGCCCGAGGATGCACAACCTCCCCCTGATATTGGCTTGGGAAATCTGGATCGGTCGCAATAAGCTGATATTCAATGGTCTACCAATTGATTGTGACAGAATTTGTGCCGCTACCATTGCTACCTACCACCTCCTGCTTGTGGATCGACAAAACATTACCCCCACAATCGGGACACCAGAAATAATTGACCACAGTCGACCTATTTTGATGGTGCGTCCAATGCACAAGGATGTGGAGGGGGTGCCACACTCCATTTAAATGATCACCACCACTACAAAATCAGGATGGGATTGGGACCTGGCACAACAACTATGCTGAACTACATTGCCTTAGAATCCTTCTGACATTTTCTCAGGAAAAACATTGCAATTCCATTCAGATTTTTGGGGAGTCTCAACTTGTGATCAATTGGTTCAATAATATTTGTCTCTGTCACTCGCACACACTGTTTGCACTTCTGCGAGAAGTTCATCTACTCAGGATCCTATTTGACTCCATCTCTGTGGTACACACTTACAGGTCTCAGAAAAAAGTGGCTGACCAGTTGTCCAAAGAAGCTACGGAGCTGACTTGGGGCACTGGGCACATTACAGAACAGACTGGAGAACAGGTTTACAGATTTTTCCATCTGCCTTTTATGGATGAGGCTCCTGCAAACTAGGCTGTCTAATTGCACAACATTTGGGAGGATTTTTTTTCTATCTCCCATGGACACCTATCGACATGTATATTTATTTTTATTTTTATTATGTATTTGTCTCTATTTCCAGTAAGTTAAGCACCGAACTTACTTTGTGAATATTGGCAACATTTTGATCAGCTATTTTGGGACTGATTTTAGTCTAACTGAAGGCTAGTGTGGCAGTATAATGAGAATTTCATAAACTGTTTAGTAGTGATACACTACCAACATATGTAACATGTAACTTATCTATAATGAAAAGTTACGAATTTTTCCTTTGTGAAAAAAAAATGACCTCATAAATCATTATGACAGTCCATGTGTGGTACACCTTACGATCCCTATCAACATTTTGTATAATTATTCAATGCGTATTGGGATCCTTAATACGTCTTTTCCACTCCATACGAAATAATTACTATTTTTATTCATTACACTTACCATATTATTTTATGATTTTTCTCGGTTTGCGAGAATTACCCTCCGTATTTACCGTTACCACCTTTCATTTTCACCATGTTGTATTTCTTAATTTGGTATCCACCAATTCGCCCAATGGTCTGTTGTTTCAAGAAGTGTTGCTACAAGTTCCCATAGTGTGGGTGAACTGGCTATGCGGGATGAGCCGAAAAACACAGTTTCGGTCTGTAGTAATCCATAGGTATGGAAAATATTTGTTAATGTAGGATGGGATACCTACTTCGACAGATTGCAGCGGTTTGACAGGGGAATCACAATGGATTTTGCACTTAATTTAGACGAGAATCACTCATGGGTCCGAGGACTGGAAGTTCCTGTCATAGAAGAGGTAATTGCAGAGGTTAGTGGGCTGAGACAACAAGGGAAGCAATGGTTTGCTCGAAGAGTTTCTCTCCCAGAGTTTCCCGAATTATTCTTGCAAGCAGGGGAAAGAGTCATTCAATTGGGCAGAGGATATGAGTGCAAGACTGTGTCGTATCCTTGGAACGAAGTCGCAGGTTTTGTAATGAAATACATAACTTGCGAAGGACGAGCCACAACTCTATTTAAGTATCATTTTAAAATTTTAATGCACCTTTGATTTCCATAGGCACATGTGCATGCCTTAAATATTCCCTTCTTCCTATTGAAACAGTTGCAGCACATGGCACATTCTGCTCGGCGTTCGCGTCGAATGCCGACAATGCTCTCCAACCATGGATTGGCACGCTTACTGGTCATGCATGCAATAAAAAGAGTTCGAGTCTCCTGGGAAGAACTCTGTGGATCCTCAGAAGAAGAGATAGCAGTTGTTATTGCTTCCAGAGAAGAGGAGCAAGTTTCTCTGGTTGGTTTAGAAGAAGAAGAACATTTGGAGGGAATTGATCAGGAGGAACCCGAAGAAATGGAAATGGAGGTTGATCAGGAGGAACCCGAAGAAGTGGAAATGGGGGTTGATCAGGAAGAGCCTGAAGAAATGAGAATAGAGGAGATGATTGGCAACACAGTCGAGGCTGCCACACAAGAACCAACCTCGCCTGAGGAGCCCACAGATGAAGGAATTATGGTATCATGCATGAAGTCGAGACTGTCATACAATCATCTACTTTTGTCAATGAAGAACAAGGGAGTGAAATGGCAGACAAAGGAATGGAAAGAGATACTGTTTTGCAAGAAAAAACATCACCTGCCCAAGCAGATATGGATGTTGAAACAAGTGGGGGTGCCACACAAGAACCACCCCCGATTTGGCTAGAATAGGGAAGTAAGGAGGAGTCAACCTGTGAATTTGCTGCTATCCCTCAAGGACTAGTATCGACTGTGGAAGAAGAAGTAATTCATGAGGAATAGGAAGGAAGAGAAGGAATGAACTGGGAGGCCGATATTGTCCCACAAGAACTAGTATCAACCCTATAATAATAAATGATGAACAAAGAGCAAGAGGATAGAAGGGAAACAAGCTTCAGAATTGATGTTTCCCCACAAGAACCAACATTGACCCCGGTTGAGGTAGTAATGCATGAAACTTCGTCTCAAGCTGGAAATGAGGGTGATGAAGTAGTCCCTTGTTCTCCTTTACAGTCTATGATGCTAAGAGGGGCAAGGGGATTCCGCTAACCCCAACGATTAATGAAGGAAATAGATGTTCCACCAGTTTTTAAATTTTTTGAAATGTGCAATATCGGCCCAATCATTGCTGAATCTTTGTTGGAGCACTCAGAGACTCGCAAAAAAGATAGGGTTCCTGTGGAAACGTCGGAACACAGAATGGTCGATGAAAATGCTGACCAGACGGCAGGAGTCCCTGAAGTGAATATGGAGGAAGAAGCCCCTAGAGATAGAGAGCCCATCCATAAAGGCTTAACAAAATAATCAGCTGATAATACCGGCAACATTCTGCCACCTCGTGAGCCTATCATAGGCCTAGAAACTGAATTTATTGTCAAATAGGAATGGATTGAACAGTGTGAGAAAATAAGATTACCTCTCAAGAAGAGGTATCAGCTATAGTTCAGTGAAACTATGAGATTGAAAAGGGAGGCTCGAGAGTTGAAAAGGCAAGTTTCCCAGTTGAAAAAGAAGGTAAAAATCTACAAATGGAGGTTAGTAAAGCCAAAAATTGAGGTCTCCTCCGCAACTACACAGATTGGCCCGATTGAAGAGTTGTTTGAAAGCCGAGAATTTTTATTGGTCGCCGAGATCCAGAAGTGGCAATCTGCTGCGGGTGACCATAAGAAAGAAACAGTTCAGGTTCGAGAATAGGCTGCCAGAATCTTCACAGGATACATAGACCAGTTAGATAAGGCATGGCTGAAGCAAGCTAAACAGAAGGAAAGAATAGAAGAATTGGAAGAACAAGTGCAGCTGCTGCAATTAGATAAGGAGAAGATGTTCTCTCTGGCACAACAGGTAATGGCTTGCAGACCTCCTGCACATAGCTATGCCTTATTCCTTCATGGACAATTTCTTTTCTTTTGTCTTGAAAGTATATATAAGGAGATTTGGTACGAGATTGAGGACCCTATTCAATTTCTCCGTATATTAAAAATTCATGATATCATAGGACATCACTTAATGTGTGAGCTCTACATGCATGGGTACTTCTTGAGGCAGGATCAGTCTTTTAACCCCGTTCCATCCATGGGGGACATTCATTTAAGAGCTTTTACCTCCTATACCATCAATTAGATTAAGTGGATAAAGTCATGTGATACGTTCGAAGAGAACCAAGTCATAAGGCCACTAATGAGGAGGAAGGAGCATGGCCAATCATCAAACATTTATAACAAGAATTACACATTTCTACAGATTAAGGGGCATAGAGAACACATGTTGGCAACCTAGAAATGGTGTGATGACCTATGTGTCAGAAATATTACACTGTTCAGTGAGGAAGCGTTGGAAAGTTGTCAGAGAAGATGGATGTTGTCATCCTCAGTCATCAGAGAAAGATAATCATTTGAGCACCTAACTTTGCACGGGCTCTAGAGAGGATGCCACGTTTCATGGCATGCATGCAGACCTGTGGGGTCAGATGGATGGGGCTGAGGTTTTAGTTTCCATTTATTTGGTTGCCCGCTGAGAAATATACCCCTTCATACAACTTTGACCCAGATTGGTGGAAGGATGCTGTTCTGACGGAAGGTTATAAACCCCCTGGGATAGAAATGGATGAAGAATATGATCTCACACAGCTCCATGCTAGACGTAGTCAGTCCAACCCAGATCTGAGGAGACGACAAGCTGCATGAGGACATGTAGATAAACCAGTTGGGGGGAGATGTTGGGTACCATATTTGTATACTTTTCTCTCCCATTTTAGCCCATCTTTCAATCTCTTTATACCATTATTGTTCTTAAACGCATGAGGTAAACTCCTTTATTTTAACTTTCATGGGATATTTGATTAATGAAGTAATTTTCATGCAGGTTTTACCTTTTTGCAACATTAACTCCGATATTTTACATATTCGGCCAAAGCGGGAAGGTTACAGTTGTGAATTCATGGAACAGCTCCTAATTTCCAGCGTTATCATCAGTTGCTACTACAACACAACATAATCTGTTTTACAACAATGTTATTTCAGGATTTTTTAGGGTTTCCTTCTGGGCAACTAGGTTGTTGTTGTAACAAAGTATATTTTTGTAAATATTGAGTGGCTGAAGGAAAACTGCGATTTTCGGGACATTTGTATAAAGAGCGCCTGCGGGCTGTGAATTGGGGTTAAGCCCATTACATACCGATTTTATAACAGTATATTTTGCAATTAATTGAATGCACGACATCTTGTTGTTTCACCTGTAATTTGTGAGTTGTCGTAGCCCTGATCAAAGCGTTTAACCTCTTGTTTTGATAAATTTATGTGGTAAGACTACATTACACATAAAGTAACAAGCTTTAAAAAAAACCATTAAGCAAACCATATATCATTATCATTATTATTATCCAATTTTCTAATTCTACGAAGGCATACATACTCTACCCCCCTTTGGTTTTAAACCTATGACCTCTTAGGAGGAAACACATGCTCTTAACCATTAGGCTTACTCAAGTTGTATAATATACGGTTTGCATATTTACTCCTAGTACCCTGGGGTGCAGGGAGTTATATGAAAACTATATAGTATACATGGTTTAAGAGATAAATTTCTATGAAATAATCAAAATTTATAAGGATTTTGGAAAACTGGTGTATATTTTTCAATGTTCAAAGGTTGCAAATAACCAATCTTACCCAATTTAAAAGTCATGTTTGTTTCAATTGCTTGCTTACCCCTTGCAACTAGGGAATATTGTTCTTTTTCTTAGATTTTAGTTTTTCTTGAATATGGTATAGATATGGAGGTTGAGTGATTGGGAGTACAATTTGTTCTCCCATTCACATGGGTTCATTTTCAAGGGATATATTTCAGTAGATGCCCTCAACCCACATAATGTCTCTACTTTTACCAACTCATAAATTATTGATATATCTAACTTACAAACTATTAATGTATTCTTGATAAAAATATTATCAATTCACCGAAGGTTATATATATTAATGTATATCAGTATTTAGATCTATGTAATTCTGCCAATTAGAAAATTACAGCATTGGTGTGGTATAAGTTTACTTTCCAACCTCTTCCATAGAGGTAATTCTGCCCAACTAATTTTGATAGAGTTGAGTTTATGGTTTTGAATCCCTACATTGGAAAAAGTGAAATGGATTTTGCTGCCTTAAACGACATGAAGAGAGACGTGAGACAACTATGTAGAAATTTGAATAATAGTTGAATTATTCACCGAGATTATCCCGATTACACACTATTTAAGCTTCATGCATAATACATAACCTCTTCTACAATTGATCATCAATATGCGGAAATAGAAAGCAGTCGCATGCGCTCATTAAAACATAATCAAGCACACATATCAACACGGGATGTAATGGGGAAAGAAATAGCTGAAAACCCCCAACTATCTGTATATTATAATGATAGAGAACATGTAACAATACATAGCACAATACTCCTCACAAGTACTCAGTACTATCTCCAAAAATTTACACACAAACTAACTGAGATTTGAACAAGTCATGGGTTCAAATCTCCTCCACAAGTCTGCCTGCCTCTACTGCGCAATCCAAGTTGATTAATGATGACATCCAAGTTCGAATCCCACTAGCTCCAACTGCGCAATCCTCATTGGAAATCTCCATCAATGTGTGTGCAAATCTCATGCACAACCAATAGTCACAACTGATAGTAGACTCACCCTTTCACCCACCTCTAACACTGGTCTCCACTGAACTGTCCATGCATTGCAGTTAGCTGATGTGTTCTTTAGTTGATTTATGAGTTAATAATTAGTGAATTAATTAATAATTAATTCACACCACTCATCACTAGTGTATTTTTCAGTTAGACTAAATACAACTAGTTCAACTAAGTTAAACAAAACACAACTCCACCAACTGTCTCATCAACTCCACCAAACTCTGCCACATGAGTTCTAACTAAAGTCAACCATGCAATAGCTCAACTAACCCTTAGGAAAAGCGTATTTCCTTTTGTCAGCTGCATGTGCCACATCCAAGCATCAAACTGAAGTGCTCCAAGAGGATAAGATAATGTTTATAGTCTAAATATTATTAAGGGTTAATAATATTCGACTGTTCTATTTTTAGCCTGGCAGTCTAAAAATAGATTCCGACCAATGTCTAAAAATAGAGGTCCATCTATTTTTACTAACTCGACCAATCATCCATAAATAGCATCCTGCAACTCATAGACCATGATCCATATGTCTAAAAATAGACATAGTCTAAAAATAGACTTTGCGCCAAAAATAGCATGCGGGCCCACTTAGTGAAGGCGACTTCATTTCACTAAGCTCCATCATCTTGTTGCATTCTCAACACTCCCTCTCAGCAAGATATGGATTATCTGCAACCCCTATCCTGCCTCTGTGGAATTCGAACTTGCTTCTGGTGAGCGCCTTCGTCAGGATGTCGGCATCCTGATCCTCCGTGGGAACATATGAAAGCATCATGATTCTCCGCTGAACACAATCTCTGATATGATGGTACCTGATGTCGATGTGTTTGGATCTATCATGAAATATTGGATTAGCCGAGAGTTTAATGCAACTCTGGTTATCACAATAAATCACAGTAGGCTCCAAGTGTGACCCGAACAACCCGACCAGGATCTTCCTCATCCATATGGCCTCGCATGCAACCAAGCTTGCTGCCATATACTCAGCCTCTGCTGAACTGAGTGCCACGGATCTCTGCTTCCTACTGTACCAAGAAACTACTGTCGACCCGATACTGAAGATCCCTCCATATGTGCTCTTTCTGTCCATTGGGCTCCCTGCCCAATCTGCATCCGTGAAGCCACATAGCTTCACCTCATCCTCCTGTCTGTACCAAAAGCCATATCCCGATGTGCCTCTAAGATAACGCAATACATGCTTTCCTGCCTTCCAGAAGAGCTTGGTAGGCTTAACCATAGCTTGCGAAAGCTGGTTAACAGCATAGCATATATCGGGTTGTGTATTGACCAGATACATAAGCGACCCCACCAACTGTCGATAGACAGTGGCATCCACTACCTCCACTAAAGTAGCATCCTCCTTCCTCCAACCACCAGGAAGAGGAGTGTCAACAGGCTTGCAGCCTTGCATGTTGAACCTCTCCAGAATCTCCCGGGCATACTTGCCTTGAGAAAAAAACAGTCCTCTGTTGCGCTACCAAATCTCCAATCCCAGGAAATAATGAAGGATGCCCAAGTCCTTCATCTCAAACTCTCGTGCAAGATCCTCCTTACATGAAAGTATCAACTGCTCATCGCCAGTCAAAATCAGATCATCTACATACAGTACGATGATCAACAGCTTCCCCTCCACCACAATCTGGTACAAGTTAGGATCCGCCTCACTCTTGGAGAATCCAAGCCCGGTGAAGTAGCTGTCTATCCGAGTGTACCAAGCACGAGGTGCTTGCTTCAGCCCGTACAGTGCTCTCTTGAGTCGGCACACATGCGACTCACTGCTGAATATCTCGAAACCTTCAGGCTGCTCTATGTACACCTCCTCCTCAATAACTCCATTGAGGAACGCAGTCTTCACATCCATCTGATGAATGTGCCACCCCATCTGCGCTGAGAGAGCAAGGATCGTCCGTATGGAAGAGTACCTTGTGACAGGTGCAAAGGTCTCCTCATAATCGATCCCCTTGATATGTGAGAAGCCACGGGCGACAAATCTAGCCTTGTACTTCTCCACACTCCCGTCAGCCGCCTGCTTCACTTTGTAGATCCATCACGAACCCACCACTGATTTCCCCTCCGGTCTTGGGACAATCTCCCATGCACTGTTTCTGACAATCGAATCATACTCTTCCACCATGGCATCTACCCATGCGGGGTCCTCCACAGCTTCCTCGAAAGAGGATGGCTCTGTCATGACACATTTGCTCACAAGAGCCATGTATCCAGTGTACCAGTCCGGTGACTGTCTCTGTCTGCGCTGTGCTGTAGGTGGTCCTACAATCTTCTCTGCATCTTGAGCCAGTCGCTCAGCTTCTGTAGTGCGCTTGCGCCCTCTGATGGTTGGCGCTGCATGAGTGGTCTCTTCCACTCCATGAACTTCCTCTTGTGGCTGATCCACATCCTGAAGCTCATCCTTAGGAACTAATAGCTCCTCATCTGCATGTAAGTGTGGCTCCCTCTCAAGCGAACACTTCATGGCTTTCTCCTCCTGAAATTTGATATCCCGTCGCACAATAGTCTTGCGACTGTCTGGAAAATACACACGATAGTTGTGGGGTGTATCAGTGTACCCCTAAAATATCCCAACCTCTGCGGTTGGATCCAGCTTCTTCCTGGCATCCTTCGTCACATGCAAGCAGACAGGTGAACCAAAAATCCTCAAATGGGAAATATCAGGTCTCTTACCAGAAAGCACCTCCTCCGGTGTACTCATGCCAAGTATCTTGTGAGGACAACGGTTCTGCACATATACTGCAGTATTTCATGCCTCCGCCCACAAGTGAAGGGGTAGGCCCTGATCATGCAACATCGCCCGTGCGGCACACGATCCCAGATGTCACAATACAAAAAATTCTTTATAAATTCTTGTCTTGTCTATTAGATGTATGGAGCAACTCTTATTTATTTTTATTGTTTAATGTCTTTAACTGCATAGATCTGGATTTTTGTAGCATTTATTCTGATCACCGACTGCATATCTAAGGAATTTGACAGCCACGTTTGATGTTAGGGTTGTTTTTTATGCACAACTAAGGTGAGCTTTTTTCGTACGCTTGCGATTAGAATTCACATTAACAAGGTGATAGACCTCCACAAGGAAAAAATGGGTGATAGATATTATGCCTTTGAAGGTAGGAGACTGGATTCATTTCGGTCAGATTCCCGTAGCCTCCATATGAAGATGAATATGGAAATCGTCGTTATGATGATCATTCTGGATTTGGTCCTCAAAAATTTGATATGATGATTGAGGATATGATGATAGAAGATATGGTTATGCTGAAAGAAGAAGTTCAGGTCAATATGAATCTAATCGAAGCAGATATGATAGAAATGTTCAATACAATCGCTGAACAACAACAACATTTCCCATTCTCAAGAGACTTTATGTGGTCCTCGCCTTCAATTTCCTCACATTTCCATTTTGAATGCTAATTATCCTCTTACTCGACGCGTAGCATCACATGCCAAATTGCTTGCTTTGGAGAATATTCAAACATATCTGATAAAATTCATTCCTCCAAGCAATGTACATGTGAGCATCTCATCATCACGCAAGGAGGAAATCGATTAGTCAAATCACACCTTCCAACAACAACATCATTCCAGGAAAAGAGGAACGATTCACTAGAATCATTCCGTCTTTCGACATTTAGTTACAAACCAAAATTTATTCATGGAAAATTGTTTATATCGATGATCTGTCCTCTCGAATTTTGATTGGCTGAATCACAACCCAAAAATGTAATTCAATGTATATATAAGAAATCAACTGGAATAAAAAAGGAATCAATTTAATGAGACAACGAATTAGGAAATTGATCAAGGTAGCCAGAGACACCCTCAGGCACGAAAGGAATGCGCAGAAGGGAAGAGGAGTTGTCCTAATGTAGCATCATGCATCTATAATTTGTAGATCACTCCTCTTTTCTTACTAGAGCTAAGATTATGTCTTCATAATGTGTAGACTGTGTTTTTAGGAATTAATTAAAGTATTTTCATCCATGCTCTGTTTATTTCTTTGTTGCATCTAATGAATTTAATTTATATGTAAACCAGGTCTCTCATAGAGGGTGTGAGTTGGCTGGGTTGGTTTCCAGACCAACTCGACACCGCTCTCCATATCTTAGATTAAATAGCATTCAATTTATTATTTACTATGTGAAGTAATTTAATCATTTACAATCTCTTTCCTTCTCCAAACTGGTGTTGTTTAATTTGTTGCAACGCTTTCCTTCTGCTACAAAATTAATTGATTTACCACATTACAGATTGTGCTTTCACTCTAAGTATAATTAATTGATTTACCGCATTATGGATTGTGCTTGCACTCTAAATATTTCTTCATAAGGTTGCGTCCCTCCAGAGCTGTAACATGCAACTTGAATTCCCTGAATTGATCCAGACCCATTTAATTCATATTCCAGAACCTGAGATCTATTTGAGTGTTTATGGAAGCAACAATTACATATAAATTTCCGTTTCCGTGATGGAAACCATGTTACGTTGAAAACGATAATATTTATTTCTCATTAAGCTTCTGGAGTGGTTTTACAAGATTAATCTTTGGGGACAAGGAAGGTGAAATATCCATATTAAATCAATTTCTTTTATAAGCTTATTTACACAGTAAATCTACTTGTTATGTTGTTAATTCTTTTAGGTTTATTTCACACAGAATTAATGCAGGAAGAAGTAGTGTAGGCATAATGGTTTTGAATTTCTTTTGAATTTATTCCAGAATTTACAGTCTTTTGATATTGTGTCAACACTTCTTGGTTTCCAGTTATGATTTCCTTTCTGTTTTCTCATACTTAGAATTTCTTTTCGCATTGATAATATAGGATTTCCTTAAATTATTTCCCACTTGATTTTAATTGTTTGGATTGGTGTTTCTCAAATTCTCTTTTAGTGCGGGATTTCATTTATTGTCGAGATTAATGCACAAGATATACTAGAATTTGTTTTGTAGGTTTCCAGGGGCTCTCTCTAGCATTTCCAGTGCTGCGTCTCAACGTTCACGAACTATCCAAATTGACAAATTAAATGTTGGTACATTTATAGACCCTATACTGCAACCAACATAACAAATAGAGACTTAGAGTCAAAAGGTGGTCGTGGGTTGGATTTTGACAGGAAAAATGCCCATCATAGAACATTTTGGCTGTAAAATACATTTACAAATTTTACATGACTGTTTCTAGTGAAGTGTCTTGAATTTTACAAAACATTTTTTCAACAGGATATTTTCTTTCAAAATAGTCATTAATATCCTCATACATACCCATCAATTCACCGAGATCATGCCCATCAATTCACCAAGATCTTCCCACAGCTCCCCTGCTCCAGCTGAGGCTCAGGCTCAGGCTCAAGGCCTCTACCTTTGGCACACTCCACTGACTTTCCCTCCCTCAAAATCTCCAATGTAGTTAATGGCAAGTTGTGAGTAGAATTGGTGAACAACTTCTTCCTCTCCACATAAGTTTTCATGGCTGATATGGTTCCGGTTGTTTCCTTTCCCTCGAACTATCCAGTGTAGTTAATGGAAAGTTGTGAGTAGAATCGGTGAACAACTTCTGCTCCCCACATAAGTTTTCGTCCTTTCCCTCCAACTCTCCAATGTAGTTAATGTTAAGCTGTGAGTAGAATCAATGAACAACTTATTCCTCTCCACATAAGTTTTCATGGCCGAATTGTTTCCTTTCCCTTTAGGGTTTGTTGTTTTTCTCTATGACTCAAATATACAAAAACCATCTTCCTTGTTAGAAATATGTTCATATTTGTGGTCTTAATATGCGAGTTGATCTTATTGCTTTGGTGGAAGGCAAGTGCAAAGGATGTTTTTCCAAACAATCCAATTACTAATTTTCTTAATGGACAAACAATGACTTGTGAAAATTGATGAGTAGTTCAAAAATAAAGTGTAGGTTCTAAGGATAAGGAGTTATGTTTTGAGCTGAGGTAGTATGTGCGATGAATGTCTTTAATGATATGTTTCTTTGGATCTGATTTCTGGGAAGTTTCAGTAAAGACAAGTTGTGAGTAAATTCCTAGGTTTGCTAGTAGAAGATTGCAATACGCATTTTAATTTCATGTGGGTCACATTGTAGCTAGAGCTTCCAATCCATAGAATTCATGGTTCATTGTGGTTTGTTAGGTTCCTTTTCTTCCCTTTCATCACATTGTGTCCCTATTGAGTTTTAGCAATGAGCTTATTGTTATCATTTTTCAAATTCATGTTTCGCTTGTTTTTGGTCCATTCCACTCATTTTTAATCGATCAGTGAACGAAACAGGAGTGAGGTTTCATCCACCTATAGATATTTGTGGATATTATGTTGAACAAAGAAAAAAGTGCTCTTCCCTAGAGGAAATGGAGATATATATGAAATACTCCTAGTTATGTGAGTTTTACTATTAGGTTATGCATTTTTATGGTTGGCACAGTGTAGGGGAGGTACGCCATTACTTGCGCACCCTCCATTCCATGCAAACAAACCATGTGGACTAAGGCGTATAGAGTGTACGAAACATGTTGACTGGATAAAGCCATCTGTCTTGGTTGGTGGAATTATTAAATTTCCACCTTAATTACTTGTTTAGGGTTTATTCCGTCATGTTTAGCACCATGACTATTGTTCCGTGTGCATTCTTGTCTGGGCCCGGTCTGTGCGCAATGAGCTTCGTCGATGGTTGGTATGTGAGGTGTCAGTGCTTTCTCATCTGGTCCCACATTGTGAACCTGTTTGTTTGGTTATTCTATTTTCTTGCGTTCTTCAACAGTTCTTGGTTGCGTGACATTGTGAGACTGTTTGTCGGCATTGTGAGACTGTTCGTCGGGTGTTTTCATTTGCAGGAGTTCTTAAACAGTTCTTGTTTGCAATAGTTCTTAAACAATCGGCTTGAATGTTGTTTGCGAAAGAGCCAATGGGAGTTTCGAGCAGGTTCGGTGGTCAACATGGAGGTTTGAAGGTCCATTCAGGTATGCATTCAATTGCTTTGTGTTTTTTTTTTCATTTTTGATGTATTTTTTGGTGGGTTTTTGCTAATTTATGTGTTTGTTGCAGGTAATTTGTTTCATTGTCGTTGGCGAGGTCTAGCGAGGTTGGAAAGGTTTAGGGTGATTGTATTTTGTGGCTCTCCAATGGCTTATGCGCCTTTCCAGTAGGAATTCTATTCCTACCATCCACCTTCTGTGTTTTTCAACACAAAGTTGTTGTTTGAATATTTGGCTCTCTAGTTGTGGTTGTGATTTTTAACACTGGTTAGCTATGGTTGCAGTTTGAAAGGCTGATAATGTTGTTTTATGGTTTTGAAAGTGATAATGTTGTTTTATGGGTTTGAATATAATTAAGGGTTTGGAAGACTGATATTGTTGTTCTTCTATGTTGCATAATGTAATATGTAATATGTTGCATTAAGGGTTTGGAATACTTATGTAATATGTTGCATTAAGGGTTTGGAAGACTAATACTGTTGTTCTGGAAGACTGATAATGTAATATGTTATGTTTTTTTTTCTAAGTTAGAGTAATCTATTAATCAATGGAAAATATAGTACATCTGGCCGAAGCCATAACAGTGCCTACCGGGAGGCAATTTTAACTGACAGAGACTGATATTAGGCTGCCCATCTGGAGGGAAACCAGCCCTAGGAACCATCACCTGAAGAAATCCCATGCAGGGGATCGAACTGAAAAGTTTTTGACTGAACACTAGACACATATACATTTCATAGCTGTAGCACTGGACTCTAACAGTACTGGACCGCTGTAGAGTCTGAGATTGGACATTTACAAAAAATGGAACAGAGATGGAGTAAACATTAAAGCGACCAAGCATTCCCTTAGAGAGAGCAGAGAAAAAACAAAAATGACAGGAGGAGAGGGCCGAGTTACTCATCCGGCGCAACTTCCTCAATCTTGCAACCGTAGTCTTCTGGGTCGCCTTGGGCATGGGAGCAAGCGGCGGTGGTGTGGACAACAGGCGGAGTTGCATCGACATGACCCTGAACGACCCCAGCTTCAACCTGCAAAGACTCCCTGTTCTCAGAAGGCAGACCCCTCATATCCTGCTGCATTACATCCAAATGTGCGCTGTCATCCGGAGCGTGCTCGTCTGGCGGAGGCTCAGGCATGGGCTCCTCCAGGAAGACGACAGAGATGGCCACGGTTACACGTGGTCTGTTGAGAGCACAGTCGAAAGAGAAGAGGGCCATGTGGGACTAAGCCGACAGAGCATCGCCAGAAGTCGAGTCCAGCCGTCGTCCAGAACAAAGCAGGCGCCCATGAAGGAGACGAGGGAGGCTGCCAGAGGGCGCAGAAGAATCCGACGGAGAGGAGGAAAAGGATGGCGAATGCCTTTTGGCCGAACGAGAGGACCCCCTCCGGCACCGCATCCTCTGCCTAAGTCTTGGCATATTTGCTACTGAACAGGAGCTGGAGTGCTGAGGCGAATGAGTGTTGACGGGATTCCGCTCAGGAGGAGAGCCAAGAACCACAGTGGCAGACAAGCAGGAACCTGCAATTGAGATGTGAAAATTGTCCGCGGGCACCAAACAACAGGTGTGGCGACTGCGCTGCCCTGTGGTGGTGTGGACTCTGGTTCTGTCCAGAGCAGGATTACAACTCGAATGCATTGGCGAAGGGGCAGGCGGCTCCATGGTATATAACAAACCGATTCTGCAACCTTCCAACCTCCGCAATGAATGACCAAGCCTGAAAATCGTATGTGAAATGTGGTTGCAGCAGTCGAGGCTGCCTCGAAAACCAGTTAGAATGATGTGAATCGACTCCATATCAACGCAATTAAGTTCAAGCACGGGCATTAACTGCGATCAGGTGGGCGCCGAGGTTCCAAGAGGGAAGGCATGTGGCCTCCCGTCCTAAAGCCTTGCGTCCCATCGCTCCCACTGTCGACACTTGCACCCGCATCCGGGGGATATGTAATATGTTATGTTGCATTATATGGTTTGTTTTTATTGTTGAGTATGGTGGTTGTTAGTCATTTCATCTTTCAATTATCTTGGTAGGGGCTCGCCTTTGAAATTGGGGGTGAATATTTAATTTTCTATGCTGCATAATGTAATATGTAATATGATGCATTAAGGGTTTGGAAGACTGATACTGTTGTTTTGGAAGAGTGATAATTTAATATGTTATGCTGCATTATATGGATTTTTTTTATTGCAAGTATGGTGGTTGTTAGTCATTTCATATTTCAATTAACTTGGTAGGGGCTCGACTTTGAATTTGGGGGTGAATATTTAGCTCTGGTTAGCTCTAGTTGTGGTAAAGGGTTTGAATAGTTGATATGTTATGTTTCCCTCCTCTCCATGGTGAGAATGTAATTATTGGAATCATTGTTTTTTTCTTTCAATTTTTTCATTCCTCTTTCAACAGTTGATGTTCTAAGGATTTGAATTTAATTAGTTTTTTCACTCCTCTTTCAACCGATTCTGAGAGTTGTGTTGTAGAGATGATGATATTGTGATTTTTATGGTGAGGGTACATTTTATGAAGGGTTGTAGTGATGTGTAGATATCATTGTTGTCGTGTTTCATATGGCTGAGCAAGAGATTTGTGGTTAGCATATTTTTTGTATGTGTGAGTCAGTGTTGTCTTGACTGTTGGTTGTTGTATTGAGACTCAAGACGGATGATTGATTCTGAGAGCTATGTTGTAGATATGATCATTTTGATTTGTGTTAACTAAGTTTATTTTAGGGTTATGTATTGGCATTTTGTATGTTGACATTATTATTTTTGCAAAGAAGTTATGGAAAAGTGTCACCTGTAGTAGAGAGCTATATACATACTCTGCATTTTACATTGAAGCTTTGTAATTTTGAGTGAGTATTGTGCAGATCTCATTGTTGTCATGTTTCATATGGCTGAGCGAGAGAGTTTTCGTGAGCATATTTTTTATATCTGTGAGTGAGTTTTCTCGACTATTGGTTGTTGTATTGAGACTCGAGAGGGATGATTTTAATTAACTGAGTTTATTGTAAGGTTATGTATTGGAATTTTGTATGCTGACATTATTTTTTTTGCAAAGAAGCTATGGAAAAGTGTCACATGTAGTAGAGAGATATATACATTTCATTTTATATTGAAGCTTTGTAATTTTGAGTGAGTTTTGTGTAGAGATCATTTTTGTCATGGTGCATATGATTGAGCGAGAAAGTTTTTTTGACAATATTTTTTGTATGTGTGAGTGAATATTGTCTTGACTGTTGGCTGTTGTATTGAGACTCTAGAGGGATGATTGATTCTGAGAGTTGTGTCGTAGAGATCATGATATTGTGATTTTTATTAACTGAGTTTATTATAGGGTTATGTATTGCCATTTTGTATGTTGACATTACATTTTTTGCAAATAAGTTATGGCAAAGTGTCACATGTAGCAAAGAGTTATATACATACTCTGCATTTTATATTGAAGCTTTGTTATTTTGAGTGAGTTTTGTGTAGAGATCATTGTTGTCATGTTGCATATGGTTGAGAAAGATATTTGTTGTGAGCATATTTGTTGTATGTGTGAGTGAGTGTTGTCTTGACTATTGGCTGTTGTATTGAGACTCGAGAGGGATGATTGATTATGAGAGTAGTGTTGTAAATATGATGATATTGTGATTTGTATTAACTGAGTTTATTGTAGGGTTATGTATTGGCATTTTGTATGCTGACATTATTTTTTTTGCGAAGAAGTTATGGCAAAGTCTCACATGTTGCAGAGAGATATATACACACTCTGCATTTTATATTGAAGCTTTGTAATTTTGAGTGAGTTTTGTGTAGAGATCATTGTTGTCATGTTGCATATGGTTGAGCGAGAGAGTTGTTGTGAGCATATTTTTGTATGTGTGAGTGAGTGTTGTCTTGACTGTTGGTTGTTGTATTGAGACTCGAGAGGGATGATTGATTCTAAGAGTTGTGTTGTAGAGATGATCATATTGTGATTTGTATTAACTGAGTTTTTTGTAGGGTTATGTATTGGCATTTTGTATGCTGGCATTATTATTTTTTGCAAAGAAGCTATGGAAAAGTGTCACATGTAGCAGAGAGCTATATACATATTCTACATTTTATATTGAAGCTTTGTAATTTTGAGTGTGTTTTGTGCAGACATCATTGTTTTCATGTTGCATATGCCTGAGCAAGAGAGTTGTTGTGAGCATATCTGGTGTATGTGTGAGTGAGTGTTGTCTTGATTATTGGTTGTTGTATTGAGACTCGATAGGGATGATTTATTCTAAGAGTTGTATGTAGAGATGATTTTGTGATTTGCATTAACTAAGTTTATTGTAGGGTTATGTATTGGCATTTTGTATGCTGACATTATTTTTTTTGCAAATAAGTTATGGAAAAGTGTCACATGTAGCAAAGATTTATATACATACTTTCATTTTACATTGAAGCTTTGTAATTTTGAGTGATTTTTGTGCAGATATCGTTGTTGTCATGTTGCATATGGCTGAGTGAGAGAGTTTTCGTGAGCATATTTGTTGTATTTTTGAGTGAGTGTTGTCTTAACTCTTCGATATTGTATTGAGACTCGAGAGGGATGATTGATTTTGATAGTTGTGTTGTATAGATGATGATATTTTGATTTGTATTAACTGAGTTTATTGTAGGGTTATGTATTGGCATTTTGTATGCTGACATTATTTTTTTGCAAAGAAGTTATGGCAAAGTGTCACATGTAGCAGAGAGCTATATACATAATCTGCATTTTATATTGAAGCTTTGTAATTTTGAGTGAGTTTTGTGCAAAGATCATTGTTGTCACGTTACATATGGTTGAGCGAGAGAGTTGTCGTGAGCATATTTTTGTATGTGTGAGTGAGTGCTGTCTTGACTCTTGGCTGTTGTATTAAGACTCGAGAGGGATGATTGATTCTGAGAGTTGTGTTATAGAGATGATGATATTGTGATTTGTATGGTGAGGGTATATTTTATGAAGGGTTGTAGTGATGTGCGGAGATCATTGTTGTCATGTTTCATATGGCTGAGCGAGAGAGTTTTCGTGAGCATATTTGTTGTATTTGTGAGTGAGATTTGTCTTGATTGTTGGTTGTTGTATTGAGACTCGAGAGGGATGATTGATTCTGAGGGTTGTGTTGTAGAGATGATGATATTGTGATTTGTATGGTGAGGGTATATTTTATGAAGGGGTGTAGTGATGTAGTGAGGGTACATAGAGTATAAAAAACTAATAGCATTCTCATGTCACTGTGTCAGAATTATGCATTATAATAGACTAAAGATGTGTCTTAGCGCTGCTTTAAAAATATTCATTGTTTGTTCTGTGTTGTTAGCTAAGTTATGTAGTGTGTATTGATGTCATCCTATGTGTTTAGGAAAACTAATAGCATACAGTATCAAATAACTAACAGTACTAACAACATTATAATAGACTATACATGATCCTTCTAGGATAGATGTTAATATTCATATGAATGAAGTTTGTATAAAGAGGTATGCTTTGTTGCATGTTGTGTGTGGATAGATATGTGAGATATGGTTTATGAAGTATGATGAAAACATTTGAATTATACTTAGTGTATTAGACAGGAAATCTTGGATCTATTAAGATAAAAAAATAAAAATAAAAATAAAAAATAAAAAGTCCAAACATATAGAAAATCTTCATAAACTAGCAAAAATAACTGTATACAGTATCAAAAAATTAACAGAACTAAGAACATTCTCATGTCATTCTGTCAGAATTCTCCATTATAATAGACCATAGATGTTCCTTCTAAGATTTATTTTGGTTACAATGCCACATATATTATGGAATAAATCAACCTTCATGTGACAAGAAAAATATACAGTCCATCCAAAATCCACATCATAATGTGGTTACAACCAAAAACATATAACACCCCTATTCTTTATGGCCTTGGAGAATCTTTAGTGCCAAACCCTGAGTTTCCTGATTGAGCCAAATAGGTTGGCCTTCCTAAGAAGGGTTGATTAAGATGTGGTTGATTTCTGCCATATAATTGAGACCAATTTGTCCCTTCCAACCATGGAGGAATTGAGTACCCATACCTCACACTTGTGCTAAGTGGAGGTGTGTGATGAGCATACATTGAATTCACACCTCTTGTGGTAGGAATAAGGCAAGTGGGTAAACCCCCATTTTGATAGTGAGACACTTGAATGTTTATGAGGTCTTGGAATAATGGTGTATTATTTGCAATATTTTCCAATGTGTTGGACATTTCCCTGGTTTCATCAACTGTGCTTGCATTTATGTCAACCATATCAGTCATCTCTTTTTCCTTTTCAAGCATTTTTTAAGCCTCTCTTTCTTCCTTTTCTTGTATTGCCATTTGTTTTTGGTGCTCCTTCTCTTGCCTTGATTTCTCTCTTTCAAGCCTTTCATATGCTCGACGTTGTGCTGCAACATTCCTTGCTGCCTTCTTCTCCTTAGCTAGATCCTTTTTTTCTGTTTTAATTCTTGAATTTCAACGTCTTTTTTTCCAAACTCAACTAAGAGTTTTATATAGTCTTTTGAGGTGAGTAACTCTGAACTTCGGCCCAAATGAAGACTATCGGGTGTTCCTTGTTTATTTTTCATTGACACTCTTTCTACTAGTAGCTTTAGGAACTTCCCAAGTAACTTCTCCCCCCCCCCCACCTGCATGTCATTTCTTGGCACTTTCCTTTCAGTATCCATGACAATTGATTGAACTATATTTTTATCTTCATACGATGCCTAATTATGTGCTTCATCTTCTTCCATTGATCTATTGTACATAAAAAAATAAACAATTTCACTTTTCAATTCGGCAGGTTGTCAAGGCATGTTCATGCTTCGTTCATTGGTTCTTGAGACACTATGTTCGTCAAAATTAATCATGGCTTCTTCCAGCTATGATGGTGGGTTTACTTGGCTTGGAAATGTAAATTGGTCATTTTCGATTTAATTAACAATATCATCAATTTCATTTTCAACTACATCTTCGTTTTCAACTGCATGTTCAACAATGTCATTTACAATATCAACAACAAAATTTCCATGTGTTTGAGTTGGTAGGAAAACCTCCATGTTGCTATCAATTTGTTCATGAATATATTGTGTTTCACATACATACTCATCATCATAAAAATATAATTGTCCTTGAGAGAGGGAAATTATATTACCAGTTGCAACTATGTCAGCTTGTTCATCTACTTCTTCTTGCACTTCAACATATGTTTGGACATGCCCTTCTTCCTGACCATCCACATGAAACACTTGGCTACAACTAGTATCATGCATAAGAGCATCATAATTTAGTGGCCAAATTCTTGTCCTCCTAAAGCTATCCTTGATATTTGATGGTGTCAAAGCCCTTTTAAAATATTTACATGAAAACTCTGCTAGCTCGAACCTTTTCACATAAACCACTAGATTCTTTTCCATCCATGCAGCACGTTTTGACCTGAAATAGTTCTTGAAATGGCCAAACACACTAACATCAAGGGGTTGAAATCTGTGAGTGGTATGAGCAGCCAATTTTAAAGTTCAATGCCCAAATTGTTTTCTCCCTCAATTGTTTGTATAGCCATGTGGCTTCCATGGCCATCTAATATAAATAGGTGTCTGTTATTAGGTGAGACACCACCTGGCATAGATGCATCAAAGTGGCAAAGCCAATTAAAAAAAAATTCCTTAGTCATCCATGCATGGGGATGTGCAGCCATGCATGCACATGGTTCACAATTTTGTATATAGTTTTTCAGCTGATTTTTACCTTTGAATAGATAAAATCCTGGGATTGAAGCACCAATTGCATTGACACAACATAAAATGGTTATCCACTCCCTGATATTAGGAAAAATATCTGGCACGCTTTGACTCCCTCTCTTGGAGATTAATCGCATGCCACAATTCCTTCTCACTTGTAAACCCGTTTCATCACAGTTCCATATATGTTATGCACCATAAGAATGTTTATCGTATGCACTATAAAGAGTGTCATAGAACTTACATACAACTGCGGGGCCAAATTTAATGATTTGTCTCTGTCAAGGCCCTCAGTTGTACGCAATACAAGTTCTGGATGCCTTTTTTTAAACCCAAACCACCATGATTTACCAAGAAACCCATCTTTGAATGGGTTTTTCCTCCATTGACAGATTTGAGCAACTATGGATTTGAGTTGTATCAACTCTAGCCCGTGTCCCAATTGGGCCATTTCTTTACACCACTCAACCACCTCGGCCTCCTCCTCTTCAGTCATAACTATAAGAGGTCCTCTACGTTTGGTATGAGTGAGCCCATTTATCCAATAATTTATTGATGAGGGAGGAATACCATGTTTCTTTGCAGAACTGAATATCCATTAAAATCTATGTCGTCAATTGCAACAAACATTTCTTCTTTTTTCCAACCTCTTATAGCATTGATATTTTTAGTTGAACTTTCCCTTTCGACTGTGGTTGACGGTGGCTCTGCGAGTGATGATGTGACAACATCAGGTTCAGCCACATGTTCATCCTCAACAACATTACTTGGAGCATTGTTGACATTCAAATCACCTGTCATTTCCTCATCTGATGAAGTGCATCACCACTGGGCACCCTTGGTCACTCTCGTGCCACTTCTCCTTGTACGATCTACATAACTAACTCTTGCCATAGATGCAACTACCTACAGAATTATTGCATGCATTAGTTAAGAATAACTGAAAAGTATGCTTTCATACAAGCCAAACATATATTTTCTTTATTACAGAAATTATCAACATGTATGTTAGTAGCAGCTCAAGATATTTTCATACATATGCCTTTTTGAGAGTATCCTTAAAAAAACAAATCTACATAAGGAATTAGTTTTATATCTTCAAATATATCAGTGATTAATGTTTTGATAACCTGTTTTTACACTTAAAATACAATGATTGTAAATTCTGACAATGTTGGAGACATTCACAAACATCCTAAGTTTGGATTGGGAAGACATGGTAATTTTGCAAGTTGTTTGGCTGTTGAGGGTAGCCTTAGCTCTGTTCTCGGACCTAGTTATAAAGTGCACTGCCTAGACAAATAATTTTTTGTTGTAGTCTAGTAAATTTTGTTATGCATTTTGTTAATTTTGTTGTTGTATATGTTCAAACTCACAGAGATTTGAGTTGCTGATGTTTTTTAATAGCATCACAGTGAAAAAATTATTGTATAATAAATTATACATGCTCTAGGAATATATGTTAGCCAAAAATATTTAGTAGTGATAATTTTCCAGCCATTTTAAGTCCCATTAGACTTGATCTCTCACCATTGAGTTGTAAAAAAATACATAATGGTCAGCTCAATATTTTGATGTTGTTCTGGTCTAGTTATTGTTGTTTGAATTAAATTAAATCCTTAACTCTTGAAAATTGTAAAGTATCCATTTAAAGTCCAACAAGGTTGGAGACACTAACAGACATCCTAGGTTTGGATTTGGGCAGACGCGGTAATTTTTCAAGTCGTTTGGTTGCTGAGGGTAGCCTTACCTCTATTCTCGGACCTAGTTATAAAGTGCACTGCCTAGAACTATTGATAATAAATGAAACTGAGAGAAATGAAAGATCATTGTTTTGGTCAGAATTTGGTGAATATTTTCTGCAATCTAATTACTCTATTGTTCTAAATGGCATTAACAATTTTTTATTTACAACAACAATTAAGCTCTCATTGTCAAAAATACAAACTTTACAAACCTATTGGATACTTGCTTGCACTTAGTAGGACTAATATGGTGAGAGGCCTTCCCTCATTGAAAAATACATGATTTGTTCTCTATTTGTTTAGATAGATAAAATAATAGAAATCCCACAAATAAATATTGGGAATTGCTCCATTGGACCTGGTGCACATCGATTTCTCTGGAACCTTGAAACCTAGTGTTAGTGCAATCCAATATTTTCATATTTTTGTAAATTATCACTAGCAAAAAATGTGGGTATACAACTTGAATACAAAAGATCAATCCTTTAAATTCTTAGAATAATTCAAAGCCCATGTGGAGTGACAATTTGGTTGCCACATTCATCTCCTCAACTCAAATCAAAGAAAAAAATACATTGGTGATGAGATCTAACATTCTGAAAGTGCATGGCATTCACCAGCACCTGAATGTTACCTAAATGTTGCATATACATCACAAGAAAATGATGTTGTTGAGAGGTAGAAGTGTATCATTATGGAAATGTACACAACATGATTGAGGAATCAAACTTGGATTGGTCATATTAGGCAGAAGAAAATTGCACATCAATTTACTTGTTGAACTTTGTACCCACCAAAACACTTAACGAGATCACACCACATGAAACACGGGATGGGTATAATCCTTCTAATTCATTTCTTGATGTTTTTGGTTGCAAATCTCATGTGCATCTTCCAAATAAGAAGGTAGATAATTAAGTCTTTACAATGTACATTTATAGGGTACAATGAAGAGTTAAAAAACCTACCCACACAAAGATCCTAAAATCAGGTAAATATACATAAGCCATAGATGTTGTATTTGATGAAAAGGGTGAGTAAATCCACCCTCCACACAATGAAAGGGTGAATATTGGTGAAAGATCATTGCATCTTCTAAAAACGATGATTTCATTCATCTTATTCACTAGAAATTTAATATAAATTTCATCTAGATCGGTTTCATGCCTCAAAAAAATATGACAAGTACTGGAAGGAAGGGAAGCATAAAGCAGTTTCTACATCTATGTTTTCCATTCCCATTCCAAGTTTGTCACTGATAGCAAGTTTTTCATCAATTTGTGGAGTCTCCTTGTTAATTCAGTTGGTCATCTAGTTGTTCTTAAATTGTAGCTGGAAGCCAGTTCATTTTCGAATTAATTATGAATGAGAGGAACTAGTTTTTATAACATTGTTTTGGCTTTGGGATGAATGTATAGAACTTGAGATGAATTGGTGTTCAACTATAAACGAGTTATATTCTTTTTCATCTGTAGCTAGCCATACTAGCCAATACTTTGCATTATGTTGTGTCGTATTTTCTAGTCAACTTGAAAATGATTCAGAATATATATATATATATATATTAATGAAAATAAAACTAAAAGAAAACTGAAATAAAGACTTAGAAATGAAGAAAAAAAAACTGTAAGAAATTTGTGTTGTAATTGAAAAAATAACCTGAATATACTATGAGATGTTTTGGTGTGTGTTCTGTGTTAGTTTGTCTCTAAGGCTGGTGAATAGTTTGAATGTGAAACATGCAACTTCAGCAATGGTTGAACTTATTTTATATTTTTTTGCAGTTGAATTTAATTGGTGGCAATGATGGACATGGATTGCAATGGCTTCATTTTTCATGTGTGATCAGGATTGAATTTGATGTGATCCAATGGCTGGGAATTTTCTTTTGTTGATCCATGTGCTTTAATCTGTTTTAATGGGAAATTGAATAGGTTGAATGTCATTTATTGAAATTATTGGGTGGGTGTCATTTATTGTACACAGTGGGTTTAAATGTTGTTATTGGGTGGGTGTAATTTATTGAACACAATGGGTTTAAATGTTGAATAACACAAAAAATATGGTTGACATACATTAAATTTTATTATGTGCAGGTGTGGATATGTAGTTGGGATATATAGCATCAGTTCTGATTAGTGTGGTTGAAGTGATTTCTACTTTGTACTTCTCGAATAGACCATTTCGAAAGGATTAATGGTTTTATGAGTTTTCTAGTTGAGACCAGGATTAATGCTTAGCCATGCCACCAGGCTCTATTTAGGAAAAATTCTGGTGGCATGGCTAAGCAAGAAGAAAACTTCTATCTCTCTATCTACAGTAGAAGAAGAATACATAGCAGCAGCAGCATGTGGCACACAAGTCATGTGGATGAAACAAACCCTCCAAGACATGAAGGTAAGAATTGATGAACCTATCTCTATCAAATGTGATAATACAAGTGCAATAAGTATATCAAAAAATCTTGTACTTCATTCAAAAACTAAACACATCCCAATCAAATACTATTTCCTAAGAGAACAAGTAGCACAGAAGGTAGTAAAGTTGGAATATGTGCCAACAAAAGAACAAATAGCAGATATATTCACAAAAACTCTTGCTAGAGAACCATTCGAATATTTGAGAGACAAACTAGGGGTAGTGTCTTCATATGCTACTCTCTGACAAAAAAAAGAAAGATTTATTCTAGGGGGAGAACAAAAAAGAAGACATCATTCCAGGGGGAGATCAGTCAACAAAGAGAGTCACAAAAGAGCCAGAGCAACTAAGCAGGACATGAAACAGGTCCTCAAGATTAGAGTAACATGGACAAGATTTAAAAGCACACTGGGAAATGGGCAACCCTTTGCTATTGATGTCAAAGGGGGAGAAAAAGCAAGCAACAGAAGAAAGGGCCCTAAAAGGCAAGAAGAGGAAGTGTATTGCCATCAATGCCAAAGGGGGAGACTGTTGGAAATGTTGTCATTAATGGAAAAGGAGATGGCAAAGGAGACAACATAGAAGCAGAGAGAGAAAAAGAGGCAAAAATATGTAGAGAGGTTCAAGCAGTAGCAAAAGAAGCAAGGCAGTAAAAGAAGCCTACAGAGAATACAGCCCAGGTTGCAGAGTAGACAGAGAATACAGAGTACAGTGAAAAAGTGAAACAGTCATGCACAAGACAAAGGATGTAGAGACAAAGAATATAGAGTACAGTGAAACAATGAAACAATCATGCACAAGACATAGGATTGCAGAGACAGAGAATATACAGAATAAAATGGAAAGGTTTTTATGCGATGGTGAGAGGCGGAAGCTACAAAGAAACGTATCTGAGGCAGAGCCGTTAACAAACCAACTGTGAAATGAACACAGGAGATGCGAAACCATGCAGAAAGGGTGGAACCAAAAAGAAAAATAACAGTGGGGTTATATATATATATGGGCTAATGCACAATCTATATATTTAAATGAAGAATAAAGGTTAAATAAACAATTGAAGCGAAATTATAAAAACCGGAACCCTGAGTCAAGAACGGAACCATGAGAAATAGTGAAGGCGGTTTCGGTGGAAGAAACAACTAGTATCGCGCTGCCCTTGAGTGGTAAGTAGAATTCACATTTTTGAATGCGATATATGCCTATGTTTGACGCGTGTCCTAAGGTGGTTTTCCAAAACCATTTCCATCACGTAATTTCTAAGAATTATGCTATGTGCATCTAATTTGCACGATATTGCGCGTCATCCGTCGGATGTGCGCCCAAATTTTAGTTGGAGCACGAGAGTGGATTGACCGTCTGATCAGCAGAGAAGTTGCAGGGAAGAGAACCGAGGTAAGTTGGTCAGTGAGCCCAAGAAAGTCATTTAGCCATGTGTTGAAATCAAACTTTAAAATACTTTGGTCGCATGAGTTCATATGTATCAGTGTTGCGATATAAATCCAAAGCCAAAGGTTGTTATAATTGCTTTAGCATTTGTCTACATATGTTATGTAAAAAATGTTGTGGGGCCTACATTCATTGTTGTGGGGCCAAGTATTATGTGAAGTTCAGTGTATTTTATGTATTATAAAAGTTAATAAATAGGCGGAAGGTAAGTAACAATGCATTGTGGGCTCGAAGGTCAGTTTTAATTCAAGTCATGGTATAATGTTTGAAATATCTTGTTTATGCATCAAGGTTGATATAAACTGTAGTATTAATACAGTGTGGAGGAAGGTGGGCTCGAGAACGATTATATATGTTATATCGTGGGTAATTTCAAAGGGTTTTGTTATAATGTATGACGGAGGAGGTAATATATGTGAGTACAGTATTGTGAATATGAAATATCACAAAGGGAGCGCATATAAAACATTGTATATGTGGATATAAGTTGCGGTGGGCCTAGATGAATTGTTGCGTTAATGGTTAGTTATTAGCCATTAGACAAAATGTTGAATGGTTGATATGCGGGTGAATAGAGATATGGACCACTTGTTTTGAAACGGGTTTTGTTTATTTAATTCATAAAGGGTGAATAGTAGAGCAAGGGGGCCCGTGAACCACCATATGATATATGTGTCGTGTTAATATATAAACCATGGGTGAATGCTATAAGCGCAGGTGTATGTAATTAAAAGAGCCGGACCCCTTTTGTAGCATTAAGACTAAGGTTCGAATAAAGAATGTGGCTTATTATGTTTTGCCTTATAGGGTTGTTTAAAGAGTTTTGACTGTCGGGAAAATTCATTCGATATTTATAAAGAAAAGGCTCCAAGATATGTGTGTGTGTGTGTGTGTGTGTGTGTGTGTGTGTGTGTGTGTGTAGCGCTTTATATACAAGGGACCAAGGTTACAATATAAATCATATGTATTATATTCTTGTGTGTGAGATTAAAAGAACAAAAGGTTCTATTGTTCAGGTTTAAAACAAACGAAGTATTATAAGATGGGACCCTCGCGAATCACATTGGAGAAAATTATGGCAGCGGAACATGTTAATAAAGGTTGCGATTGTGATTGCGATTAAGAAGCAGACCCAATTCATTATAAACTGTGATTCTTATGTATTTGAGTTCCGGCTTAAAGTGCATCACAGTGAACCATCGCATCAAAGGTGAAAGAGTGATGAACAAATTGAAAGTTTTGATTGCGATTGAGCGATCAGATGATAGCAATCGGATTTGCTGAAGGATGGATGACAGATATGAGTCATTTTATTACATGGTGGGGCCTTTGCTAATCGCATCGGCGCAGTGAAGTGCAAGTGAACAGTGAACCATCGCATCGGAGTAAAGCAGAACATTAGAACATACCATTGAAAGTTTTGATTTCGATCAATCGCATCGGAACCATCGCAAGAGGTGTAATCGCATCGTAGCATAAGAAAAGATTGATTAGTGAGACCAAAAAGGAATTTTATATATTAAAAGGGTCTATTATGATTATATCTCCGAGAGGAATTTGTGTTATATATAAAGGGCAGTTTATATGTTAAAAATGCCTTTATTATTACGCCGAGAGTTTATTTTCGTTATATAAAAAGCGCAGTTAAATATATGCAGGAGTTAAGCAACAACAGTGAACAGAAAAGCATACAGAGAGGAAAAAGACAGAGATAGCTGCAGAAAAGAAAACATGCAGTGATCCAAAAGGCTGAATGGGTTGAGTTGGAATTCACATTGTAACTAAATGTAAATGTTTTAATTGGTTTATATTGTTTGTGATGCACTGGCAAGTCTCCATAGGAAACAAAACTCCACTGTAAAACTGAAAGTTGTACAAATTGTTGTAGTTTTCTAAATGAGCTGGATAAAGAAGTAAGGAGGCAGAAGGTGAAGAGTCAGGGCTATTCACTTTGAATTCCCTGTGGAATACGAACAGTTATGAGGCAAACTGTATAAAGGATATCACAGTGATATGCATAGAGAGGTTAGAGAATTCAGAGTATGAAGAAATGAGGCAGAGAAGATAAGAAGGAGGAGCAAAAAGAAATGCTATAAGACAGATTTGAAGACTGAAGGACAACACAAAAGAAGGTACAGAACAGATTTGATATCCAAGGTAAATCAGCAAATGTTTTATTTTGATAGAATGAATAAGTTGGAGCTTCCCTATCAAGTCGAAGCTTGATAGATGTCAGTTGTAGCTGACTGAGGTTGGAGCCTCCTGTAGGTTGGTGCCTGCAGAAAATTAGTGGTGAGAGGGAGTTGGAGCTTTCCTTTGCATCACAACAATAATAAGATGTGGTTTTCTCCCTTTATGGGTTTCCAATTATATCTGTTGTCTATGTGTGTGATGCCTATGTGTTGATATGTTCTATCCAATTTACTTAATACTTGCTGCTCTCATAATAAGTTTGGTGTCACATTATCTTAATACTTGTTGCTACATATTAATACTGTTCACATATAAAGTTGATTATAAAATTAAGTTGTAAATAAGCTTGATGAAAAGTTTTAAAAGATCATGAATGTGTTAAACTGATTCACCCCCCCACCCCCCCTCTCAGTTTAACTAAAGACTCAACATTGGGTCCTTACATACTACATTATGTATACCATTGTTTGCAGCCCTTGAAGGGTTTAAATTTGGAAACTATTAATAGACAAGATTGGAATTTGGAAACTTTTAATCATATTTTGAAAGTTATTTTAAATACATCTACTTGCAATGAAAAACACACTAACTATTGTAGATCACTCTAGGAATTAGGTATTTATAATTACAAAAAATAGATTGCAAACTCATTGTTTGCAGTGTTTCAATACAAACTAATACAAATAGCCTGAATTAAAAGATACAATATTTATCTTATGAAATCTCATATCATTTAATCATATTTAAAAGTTACTGTAAATATATCTACTACAGATGAAAAATGTGTCAACCATTGTATATTTCTACAGTAATTCCCTATTTAGAATACTAATTATTTGTAGTGTTTCAACCAAATCCAAATTCTATAAGTAGCCTTAATTAATGGACAAAGTTAATAAGTATGGATGTTCAAATTTTTATGGGTGGAAACTCTTTTTGGAATTTGATAAAATGTTTGAATTTGTCTATAATGGTATTTTTTCTAATTATATGGATGGGCATATATATTTGGTAATACAAATTCCATAATTTTCTTACAAGTAATAATCTAATTTTCTTATTGTGCACAGTGTTAAAATTAATGGTAAAATTTTCCTTTTTAGTAGATTAGTTTTTTTGGGGAGCTTTAGTTTTGACTAGGTCTCACTTTTGAACATCATGGGGAGCATTAAGGAGGGGTTGAGAATGGAAACCACTTTTTGGGGAATTAAACTATCCCAAAGGGGTGTTCCACTCTGCAATGAGATTCTTACAATCCTTGTGATAGCATCCCACTAAGTTTTAGTTAGTTTGTCCGCCCAATAAACTAAGTGACCTTAACCAAGGTTTAGCTTAATTACCCCCAAAAAACTATGTTTGGTTTTTCTTTCTCTAAGCTACCTCCTCATATGTAAAAGTAATAATGATAATACAATGATGTGTTCGCTCTTATTACATTCTTAAGTAATATATATCCTGTTATCATTTTCATGAAGAAATTTTTTTTTTTTTCAAAGACATCAACAACATTTGGTCTACAACAAATCATTATATAATGTAAAGATTATGTGCCCTCTACTCTACTTTAAGGCATATTTTAGTTTAAAATCAACCAATATCATTCTTTACCTAAGCCAACCCACAACAAATCATTCTACGATGTAGAGATGCTTTACTTCCCCTCCACTCTACATTAAATCAATTTTTAATTTAAAATTAACTAGTCATTCTTCTAATTCGTTTTAAGTTGAAAATTATAACAAGATTTCAAAAGTAGACTCCATTATCTTCCTTAGGAGGGACTATATATTTTTTTTGAACAAGACTTACAATCAAGTACTTTTAATTTTTGACAATTAATTTTATTCTTAATTTAGAAAATATGTTGTCATTGTAAAGGAATAAGTCATTTGTGTGTTATAGTCATTTGCTTTTTTGCTTATGATTAATAGTGGAAATTTTTTAACATCACTGTGTTATTGAAATTTTTTAACATCATTTTGTTATTGAAATGTAATTTTTAATTAAAATTTTATTGGTGAAGGATTAATATATTATCAAAATGTCAATGTTGAAAGGAAAAATTTTAAACATAACGTCCCTTGATGGGCAACATTAAAATCCAAATTTCAAAAAAAAAAATTCTAGTGGGTAAAGAAGAATTCAAATTCCAACCTTGGTTGGCCTGCTCTATGATCATTGGATTCTGGAGAGAGATATTTTGAGAAGGTCTACAGAAATCATCGGTTGGATTATGGTGGCGAGGTCTCGCAAAAATTAGATCTTCCTATCAGAGGCATTTACCAATCTGATTTTTGGCATATTTTTTATGTTCAATAGTTCTTATCGAGCAACTTATATAGTGTGGATTAGCAAGCCTACTTTTTTGGGATCTGGGAAAGGTGGCGATGCCATATCATTCTCTAGATCACAATCCAACATGGTCAGTCAACAAAACTTTATTGAACATTTTCCAAATGTCGACGAACTCATTGACATAACTATCGATGTTAAGAACGAGGTGGCCAACAAAGATAGGAGTATTAGAGCCATGACAACTAAACTGATAATGACTGAGTCTCCTCCAAAGGCAGTAGTTAGATTTTTTTTTGGTTCCTCGCCCCTTGCCAATAGTCCTCTGTGCTGAAATAAAAGCAATAGAAACAAGAAGTCAATAAAAGATCAAGAGGATATCCAAAGACGAATATTGGGAGTCAACATTTATAATTGGGAAAACATCGCCAGGTTGAAAAAAAAGAGTTTTGGCGAGGCAATGGGTATATGCATCCTTCACAGGCATGTAAATGAAGGATTGAATACAGAATAATTGGTCCTCTCTACTCGGATATAGACCCAAATTTAGTGTCCTTGTGAATGCTTGGTTTAGCTTCCATTTCTTGAAGGAAGAAGATACCAATAGGATACTGGACATGCCATGGGTGAAGGGATGCAGGTTTTTAGTGTTACAAAAATGGAACATTGGATTTGACCCTGTTTTAGAACTCGCTAAAAGGAAAATAGTGTGGGGAAAATTCCTTGGGCTTCCTCATGAACTATGGTCTAAGAAGACCATTACAGATATTGCAAGCCGAATTGGAAAATTTTACTATGTGGATGAAGGAAGCATTGGACTAGTGGACAAAAGGGCTGCATGGGTCCTGGTGGAGGTGGATTTATCTAGTGGACTCCCTAAGGCTATAAACATATATTGGACCAATTTTTCCATAATACAACAAGTGGATTTTCGGGATATTTCATTCAGGTTCGATGGATTCAAACAAATCGGCCATCTTATAGCTATATGCCAAATCATTTGAATGAAGGAGGCAAGGTAAAATAATGGAGAACCACCATAGAAAATAGGTATCCTATTGGGCATGGTAAAAAAGAGTAACACTATATTCAAAGAATCGAAACTTTGGATTCATAAGAGGAAAGATCCTATCCAATTCCTTCTACCCAAAATCTGTGTCTGGAATTGTATAACAGGGATCGATTGTGCAGCGGACCTTCCTCAAATTCTGGGACACCTATTGATCCATGTGGATATTGGTGGCCACCCACCTATTCCACTTGGACCCCCACCATTGGTTCTTTTAGTTTTTCAGTTTCCTTAATTGTACCACAATTTACTATTTTTGGCAGTTTTTCGGGTCCTGAACTTCCGGAGCTATTTTGAGCCCCTAAACGATGGTTTTTAGGAAAATCGCAGATTGCAAATGTCAATTCTCAACTCTACTTTCATTGTTAGCAGTTTTAGTCCTTAGATAAATATTTCTAATGAGGTATCATGTGTATCAAACGGAGATCGTATGCCAAAGTTATGACCTCGGGAAATTGATGTACCAATTTACCCCAACAGCGCCCATAGTTTGGTGTTTCATCTCTTAGGGTTAGGTTTTTTGGATTTTTAGGTTTTTCCATTGGTTCTCAATAATAAATAGGCCTTCGAGCCTCATTGTAACATAGTTCAGAGGCCTGTAGCTGCCACATCTCTTCTCAGAGATAATCTACTAACGCCCTAGCTAGTTTATTTCCATTTTGTTTGTAATAATATTTCAATTATGTGATATTAATGAAATGAAATCTTATTTCGGATGCATCTCTGTGTTTATGCGTATTTCTGTATTTTATTGTGTTCCTACATAAATCCGGATCACCTATTATCCCCTGAAGGAAAAATCGCCCCAATCATTGCAAAATCAAAAACCTCATTCTAATAATTAGCATTGAAAATTTCCTTATTATCTCCTATTTGACAATGCCTTGCATTGATCACTGATTTTTATCCCCTATCTGATGACTCTGAATTAGAAAAACTATTTTGTGTATCTAATAGTGGCCTTCAAATTTTGTCTATTAAGAGGATATTAGTTTAGGAATGGGACCCAAAGTGTAAGCGGAATGTGAGGGAAAGCAGACTACCCAGAAGAAATAAAAAGAAAGTCAAGTATAAAATGATTTCTCTTTGTGGAGGGGTTGAATCCGCACTGAATGAACGATTATCTGAGGCCATTGAGGAGTCGTTATTTCCTCCTATTGACTTCGGACCATCCAATGAAGATAGAGGCACTTTTGGGAAAGACAAATTTCGGGACCTTAGAACAGTGTCTCCCAGGTCTTCTACTTCCTAATGAAGATACTATCCTTAAACATTAGGGTGTTGGGATCCTCCCATACAATCAGATCTCTTAATTGTAGTATATTACTAAACGTCGCTAACCTTATCCTATTATAGGAAACCATGTGCACTACGGAAAAATCTTGTGAGGTATTACTGAAATTGTGCCCCTCGAGGATATCTTCCGCTATTGTTTCCTCTGGTAATTTTGGTGGGGCTCGTTGTCATGTGGAATCATAAAAGAATCACTTTAAAGGCCTACAAGGCATGTGCAAGAATCATATTAATAAGATACTATATAGGAACAAGCTTTAGGGTCCATATCTTGAACATGTATGCCCCATACAACAGCAAGAAATCATTTTGGGATAGAGTCGATGATTGTGGCATCCTTGATGTGCAACACACAATTGTAGTTGGGGAATTGAATTTAGTTATGGAGGATAGAGAATGTTGGGGTCGAAAGGTTAGATTGGACCCCCTAGCAGATTATTTCAAGGAATTATTAAATCAAAATATGCAAATTGACATTTCCTCGAATCTTATGTTGAACCTTTAGTTAAAATGAGAGGGGGGGTGAATAAATTTAACATATTCATGGAATTTTAAAAAATTTCATTAAAACTTATTTACACCTTCATTTCATGTTCAACTTAATATGTGAGTAATCTTAGAATGTGAGCAGAAAGTATTAATATAATGTAACAACAGACTTAATATGAGAGCAACAACTATTAAGCAGATGAGATAAACCATATCAACACATACACATCATGCACAGAGACACCAGATATAAGTGGAAACCCATAAAGGGATAAAACCACATCTTATTATTGTTGTGATGCAAAGGCAAGCTCCAACTCCCTCTCACCACTGATTTTCTGTAGGCACCAACCTACAGGAGGCTCCTACCTCAATTCTACAAGCTACAACTTGCAAGGAAGCTCCAACTCCCATAAATTTTCTACAGGCACCAACCTACAGGAGGCTCCAACCTCAGTCAGCTACAAGTAACATTTCATCAAGCTACAACTTGATGTGGAAGCACCAACTCCCATCAATTTTCTGCAGGCACCAACCTACAGGAGGCTCCAACCTCAGTCAGCTACAACTGACATCTATCAAGCAACAACTTGATAGGGAAGCTCCAACTTCCTTACTCTTTCAAAAGAAAAACACTTGTTGATTTACCTTGGATATCAGCTCTGTTCTATTCCATATGCTCTGTTGTTCATCAATTCTAATATCTCCCCTGTATCATCTCTGCATCTTCTTAGATTCTCTATCAGCTTCTCCTTCTTCTATGCTCAACTCCTCCTTCTTTTCTGCTCAGCTCCTCTTTCTTCTCTGCCTCACTGCTTCATTTCTGCATTCTCTTCACTCACTCTCTAACCTCTTTGTGCATATCAATGTGATATTATATATAGAGTTCATCACATGACTCTTTACATTCCTCAGGGAATTTGAAGTGAATAGTCCTGACTTTTTGCCTTCTACCTTCTCATTTCTTTTACCCGCTCATTCAGAAAAATATAAAAATATGCATTAATTTCAATATTACAGTGGGAGTTTTGTTTTCCTACCAGAGACTTGCCAATGCATCACAAACAATAAAAAATTAATTACAACATTTACATTCACATTTTCAGTTACACACTTCAATTTCACTCAGCTCCTTTTCTGGATTTTGGCTTTACTGGATTTGTCTTTTCTGCTGTTGTTGAGTGACTGTTCTGTATACTTTGGTTCACCTCTGTGTCTATTCATATGTTCACTGTACTTGTGTGCACCAGCTACATATATAACTACATTTCAGGTTTTATTCTCAAATACATATGAATCTGGGCGATGTCTGTTCATTACCAATCTCTGTTCTCGAGCTACCTGCTTACATTCTCTGTTCATATATGAGCTTAAACTTAATGGTTGAAACTCACATTACAATTTCAATTCATCTTTTTCCCAGTACAATTTTTCTACCGCTGTCTCTCTCTCTTTCGTTCTTGCAGGCTCTCTTCTTCATTGCAGTTGTATTACTGTTGTACATATAACTGTGTTTTAATATAATTGTTGGGCAATTTCAATACTTTTTAATTTCTACATTGGCAACCTTTACATGCTGAATCCTTTTCTTCTTTTTTTGAACTGGGAAATTAACTTTAATTAGAAATTCTTAAGTTGGAAATCTCAGTTTCGGATGCCCACTTTTAACATACTTTGAAGTGAAAGCACAATATCCCAGCCACAATTTACTTGGCTCCTTCACTGTTTCAATGGCCCTTCATTCAATGTTTAGGACTCAATTAAATAGCCTATCCATTTCGGCCATACCTTAATTGAGAACCAAATAGTCAACATAAATTAAGGTTTGGGCCCCACTTTCTTAGATTTCATTTATATGCATTTACATTTAAATCCAAACTCTGAATCTTTGTCAATACACTTATAAGCATTCAGGTCAACCTTCGACCTTTATAATAAAATGTATTATATAGTGGCCACTTTGTAGAATGTGATAGCCCGCTTTATAATAAATTGAATAAAGGAAACACCAGCGCACATAAGTATCTGCATTAATCCACCATATTAAACCTTCATATCAATTGGATCAATGCTTCATTTATCAAGCTTTGGATAGCCCATATATTCTCTTTTTACCTCCTAATGAAACCTTATTATCAAATATATTAATATCTGAATTAACCCTCAACTTTGTTTTTAAACCTTAGGCATTTCAAAATGTATCCATATGCATTAAACATATAATCAGCTCCAAGCCATTCTTATGCGTGCATTCCACTTTAATATATCAAATATTGCAATATATATCAACCCCGATGCATATTATAATACATACACGTTCTGTGGAGCTCACTTGTTAATGCATTTCTTCAATCGACGTTTAATAACATATCGCGCAGCCAACACTAATCCGATGGAAATCAACAAGTGTCGCATAGATTAAATGCACGAGTTTTAAACTTCAGACTCTGTGCGATGAACTGGGGCCCAGCCGCTTATCGCGCCATCTCTTGAGTTAAATTCCGTGCTAATTGACGTGCGACTACCGTTCGATGGACCCGCCTCCAGATCGGACAGCACATGCCCATATCGCGTTCATTCCATCGTCGATGGTTAACGCGCGATGGCACGCGATAAGGGCGGTATCTAAAAACCACTCAAGGCCACATGTCAGCTCCTAGCATATATCACGCTGATTTGGAGAATACAGCTTATCGTACAAAAGCGGTGCGATGTGAGTGGGGTTGGTTTCGCAAACCCACTGTCACTGTTCACTCCTTCGTGCTTCCACTCCCCTTACTTCCAGGTTCCTTCTTGCTCCTTAACAATGTTTCATTTGTAGTCAAACCGCTCCATTGCACAGTTCTAATGTTTCATTTCAGGACCATGCCATCGCTTCACAGTTCCTTCGCTCCAGCAAACAAAGAGCTTTTCTTTAATTTAGTTTCCTTTTCCACTGTTTTGATTCACGATCTCAGACAAGGATATAACCTCCGACCGGTGTCTTTCTCCCATCAAGTGCATAACTCCACTTCTATGTTGCTCAGACTCTGCGTACCATTTATTCATCAGCAGTGTCACTTTGAACGCTCTTCTACAGCACTCTGATAGATCATCATCCCCTAACAATCTCATTCATCATTCATAATGTAGTGCAGCCCCTTTTTTTCCGTATAACGCTGGGGTTGACCCTTGTAGGATCTTTACACATAGTGATTCAGCTTAATCAGGGTCTGAGAGGGTTACACATCTTCAATTTGTTCCAGAATGCATTTAACTTGACACATATAAATTTGAGACATGTGATTGAAAGCCTGTGGGAATCGATCCTTCCAGTGATCGATTTACTCAATTTACAATTAAATTAATCACACAGTCATATATACAGATCAGAGTGACCCTGAATTTCTTTGTATAATTAAACTTCAATTCATTTCTCCACAGAATATACAAGCCTTAATCGCACCTAAATTGACATCTATTCTTCCTTCAATTACAGGGTTTCATCTCAGAGCCTATTTCATAGGTTACCATATATCTATTGAATTTAGGCATATTCATTACTCTGTCTCTCCAGATCTGCTATCAAATGTCCCTCTTATACTATCCTCACTACTCTGCACCTTGAATAGTTCTCTGCTTCAATTCACTACCTTTGCTTCCTCTGCTCCTTGACTGATGCTGCTCCTTACTTCTCTCTTTTTCTTTTTTGCCTCTACTACCTCTCTGCTGCCTCTATTCTCTGCTACTTTGCTTCTCTATTTTCCTTGTTTCTATTTCCGGTGCTCCTCCATTTTCATCTCCTTTGTCATCAATGACAACATTTCCAACAGTCTCCCCCTTTGGCATTGATGGCAATCCATCCACCAATAATCCAATAATCCAACATTTCCAACAGTCTCCTCTGCTTGGCTTCTTTTAGAAGACCCTATCTTATGTTACTTTATTTTCCTCCCCCTTTGACATCAATGGCAAAGGGTTGCACAATTCCTAGAGTGCTTTCTATCTCTTCATTTCCTCTCTCTGAGATGCATTTAGGCCTTCTTCTTCTCACTTTGTACCCTGCTGCTCCAAATTGTTGTACGTTGAGAGAATACTTTTGAGGATTATTGAACTTGAATATACACTGTAAATTGATACAATTCAAACGCATAGACTTCTTTCACTTGTATAGAGCTAAAAGTGAAGATAATGACACTTCATAGAACACATTGTACCAGCTTTATCTAATCAGAGATGTATGATTGGATTTAAAACTAAAATACTGAAAGGCTTCAAATATACTTTTGTCTCTGTCTGATGTAGTGAGCTAATATATTTCTATTGAGGAAGATTGTAGATGGAATATTTCTTCTCCTGCAATACTCATCTGCAGTACCACACCTGTTCAATTATGATAATGATGCCAATATATATTTTATTGTTGTGGTACACCTTTCCTGCCTGTTGGTGATGATATGAACTAGGATCCTGATAAGGATACTACTTTTTAAAGACTGAAGGTTCTTGTTGTTGATGTGAAAAATGAATCAAGCAAGAGTTTACAACTTATTGTGAGATTAGGCAATATATTTTAATATGAGAGGCCAAATGACTTTCGAAATAAACCCTTCAATGTATTGGTTAGTTTTACTTATCAACCATGCAGTTTTATTTATGACATAATGGGGTATGTATTTCAATAATCAATCTCTCTTTAAAGATGAATTACCAACAAATCCCTTGTGCTGAAGAAGGATTTAGATGAATTAATAAAAGACTTTTGAGCTTCAAATGGTAATCACAACTAGTCCTTTATGCTTCAGATACTTTTACTGTTCTATCAAGATGATATTCCACAAGAATATATTCAAGTTGTTTAATTTATATCTCAGCTAACAAACTTCACACGGTTTTGTAACTGATATTTAAAAAAATAGGCCTTGAAGATATACATGTACCAACTTCAGGAAGGCATGAAATTATATATAGAAAAAGATATTTCTTTGGTGCTCAATATACTACTTCAAGTGTAAATCAGATACTGATCCTTTAGCACTGCTACTGCCCCTTTCATGCTGAATGCAGATAACCCTAGGAATTTTACCTTGATGCATTCTTGCCATAGTCCTTTGATCCTGAGGACCTGTATCATACTACTGCTCTATGACAACACTTGATATTCTGTTGATAAGCATGCTGCTTGTACCTAAACACCAATTGATATTACTTTGATAAACCATGCAGAGATTTCAATTCAGCTTGCACATTAACCCATAATTGATGTATCCTTCATAAATTTTATTATTGATATTTCCGTTGTTCACAACAAAAATCATCAAGATATTGAATCTGATCTTGGCATTATTTACCACTCTTCTTTTTCTGTCCTTCTGTTCCAAAGAAATCCATTGCATTTTCCCTTCTAAGACTGTTCCTGAATCATTGTGCATTTCTCCAAGGGGACTTTTCATAGATGAATGATGTCATGACATAATGATGATAGGCACTTCTCTTACAAATCCTTCTTAACGTGATTCACTGTTGGTTCTAAAAGTTCATGGATGATGTTCTCTCTACTACCATGGTTTCTTACTGTCGTCTCTTCTTTCATCAATATGTCTGCTACTTAATACTTCAGATGATATTCTTCCTCTATAGTCTTCTTTTAGAGAAATTTTATTTCCCTTCGTGATCTTATAACTGTTTTCATTCCAAGGAACTCTTCTTAAAATGCTTTCATGGGGACTATTTATGAACTTTTCTCCCCCTGGGATGTTGCTTCATATTTGTCACTAGATGGATTTTTTCTTTGCTTCCTAGAGCAACTCCCCCTGAGAATATGGAGGATTTGTTATGTTATTGAGATAATAGACTCCCCCTTTCTCTTTTCCTTCCATACTTTATTGGGGTTCTTCATAATGTCCGCACTTCCTTTTGATTCATAGCTTTGTTTGATTTGATTAGATTCCATTCTCTGTCTAGAGTTCTTTAGTGTATATGGAAAATTACAGTCCTTTGATTTGTGACCAAGCTTGAGGCATACATAACATATTATTTTACAAAGGTATGTTTGAGCTGATGTAGAATACTCTATTCCCCTTTTTGAATACATTTTACATTCAACAAATTTATGTCCAAAATTATTGCATGCATAACAATAGCCATGGAAATGATTTTTGTACCTGGTGAAAGATTGTCCTTTCCATTTGCTTGCTTGAGGGATTCTTCTCTTTTACTACATCTTTTGCTGGTTGGACTAGGTTTGCTTTGTCTTACAATATGTTGCAGTGTGTCCTTGTTTGTGGCAGGACAAACAAGTGATGCTTCCCATAGGAGGAAAGAACCTTCTTTGACATCTTCCAAATTTATTCAATTCATCCTTAGGAGCAAATGAGCCTTTAGTAGTTGATTGTTTCATCCTCTCATTCTCTGTTCTTTCATGTTGCTGCTTGATTATTTTTTTTTCTTTACAAATCTTGTTCTTGTTGGCTTCTTCTTCTGTGGGAATCTTCTGAGCTACTTCATTTTCCTTTAAAACTTTTAAAAAGATGATTTTCTTGTTATCTTCTACCTTGGACTTACTGGTTTCTCCTTCATATCCTATCCCAGCCTTGATGTGAGGTGACCTTTGAGCATTGAGAATCTGGTCCAACTATATAGACCCTTTCATTAGAGGTGTATTCATTAATAGTTCTCTTTGGGATTTTTCTAATTTCTTTCTCAGGCACACAACTTCTTCTTCCAATTTTTCACATTCCAGAATTTTCTCTCTCATTTGTTGCAGCAGAGTATCTTCTACTTTCCGTTCTTCTTCAAGTTGAGTCTTCAGGCCAACAATCTCTTTCTTATCTTCATACTCTTTCTCATCACAAATTTGCACTAATGTCTTCAGGTCTTTGTTTTCATACTTCAATCTTCCTATTTCAGTCAAGGCTGTGTCAAGTTTGGCTTTTTCTTCAGCTGCAATTTCTTCATGGTTCTCACTACCATTCACACTAGTAGGTACCTCATTTGATTGAATATTTTCCTTTTGACCTGAATTCTTCTTCTTCTTAATTCTCTTCTCCTTCTTGACAATGCAGTCCCTTGTGTCTATTCCATGCATGAAATGCAATCTGTCCCAGATTTCTTTTGCAGAGGTTAAATCCATTATCAACTCAAGATCCTTGTTATGAAGACTGCTATATATCACACATTTTGCCTTGGAATTCCTCTGTTGTTCTTTCACCGTGGGGGAGTCTGTGCAGTAACCATCACATACAAGATTCCATGCTGAAAAGTTCATAAGCCAATAATCCTGTTTTAACCTTATCTCTCCATTTAGGAAAGTTTGTCATATTTAACACAGATGCATTTTGATAGTCCATGACTCAACCAGATCTCCTTCAAGCTATTAATCTTACACCAAAGGAACCCGCTCCGATACCAATTTTTGAACTCTTAGTTAAACTGAGAGGGGGGGGGGGTGAATCAGTTTAACACATTCATGGACTTTTAAAACTTTTCATTAAAAATTATTTACACCTTCATTTCATGTTCAACTTAATATGTGAGTAATCTTAGAATGTGAGTAGCAAGCATTAATATAATGTAACAACAAACTTAATATGAGAGCAGCAAGTATTAAGAAGATGAGATAAACCATATCAACACATACACATCATGCACAGAGACACCAGATATAAGTGAAAACCCATAAAGGGAGAAAACCACATATTATTATTGTTGTGATGCAAAGGCAAGCTCCAACTCCCTCTCACCACTGATTTTCTGTAGGCACCAACCTACAAGAGGCTCCTAACTCAATTCTGCAAGCTACAACTTGCAAGGAAGCTCCAACTCCCATCAGTGCCTACGAGGCACCAACCTACGAGAGGCTCCAACCTCGGTCGGCTACAATTGACGTTTCATCGAGGCTACAACTTGATGTGGAAGTTCCCGACTCCCATCAATTTTCTGCAGGCACCAACCTACAGGAGGCTCCAACCTCAGTCAACTACAACTGACATTTTATCAAGCTACAACTTGATGTGGAAGCACCAACTTCCTTACTCTTTCAAAAGAAAAACACTTGCTGATTTACCTTGGATATCAGCTCTGTTCTGTACCATCTTCTCTGCTGTTCATCAATTCTAATATCTGCCCTGTATCATCTCTGCATCTTCTCGGATCCTCTATCAGCTTCTTCTTCTTCTCTTCTCAGCTCCTCCTTCTTCTCTGCCTCACTGATTCATTTCTGCATTCTCTTCACTCACTCTCTAACATCTTTGTGCATATCAATGTGATATTATATATAGAGTTCATCACATGACTCTTTATATTCCTCAGGGAATTTGAAGTGAATAGTCTTGACGTTTTGCCTTCTGCCTTCTCATTTCTTTTACCCGCTCATTCATAAAAACATAACAATATGCATTTATTTCAATATTACAGTGGGAGTTTTGTTTACCTACTGGAGACTTGCCAATGCATCACAAACAATAAAAAATTAATTACAACATTTACATTCAATTTCACTCAGCTCCTTTTCTGGATTTTGGCTTTACTAGATTTGTCTTTTCTGCTGCTGTTGAGTGACTGTTCTGTATACTTTGGTTCACCTCTATGTCTATTCATCTATTCACTGTATTTTTGTGCACCAACTACATATATAACTTCTTTTCAGGTTTTATTCTCAAATACATATGAATCTGGGCAATGTCTGTTCATTACCAATCTCTGTTCTCGGGCTACCTGCTTACATTCTCTGTTCATATATGAGCTTAAACTTAATGGTTGAAACTCACATTACAATTTCAATTCATATTTTTCCCTGTACAATTTTTTTGCCGCTGTCTCTCTCTCTTTCGTTCTTGTAGGCTCTATTCTTCATTGTAGTTGTATAACTGTTGTACATATAACTGTCTTTTAATATAACTGCTGGGAAATTTCAATACTTTTTAATTTCTACACTGGCAACCTTTACATGCTGAATCCCCCTTTTTTTTGAACTGGGAAATTAACTTTAATTAGAAATGCTTAAGTTGGAAATCTCAGTTTCGGATGCCCACTTTTAACATACTTTGAAGTGAAAGCACAATATCCCAGCCGCAGTTTACTTGGCTCATGCACTATTTCAATGGCCCTTCATTCAATGTTTACGACTCAATTAAATAGCCTATCCATTTTGGCCATACCTTAATTGAGAACCAAACAGTCAACATAAATTAAGGTTTGGGCCCCACTTTCTCAGATTTCATTTATATGCATATACAGTTAAATCCAAACTACGAATATTTAATGATACACTTATAAGCATTCGGGTCAACCTTCGACGTTTATAATAAAATGTATTATATAGTGGCCACTGTGTAGAATGTAATAGCCCGCTTTATAATAAATTGAATAAAGGAAACGCCATCGCACATAAGTATCTGCATTAATCCACCATATTAAACCTTCATATCAATCGGATCAATGTTTCGTTTATCAAGCTTTGGATAGCCCATCTATTCCCTTTTTACCTCCTAATGAAACCTTATTATCAAATATATTAATATCTGAATTAACCCTCAACTTTGTTTTTAAACATATAATCAGCTCCAGGCCATTCTCATGCATGCATTCCACTTTAATATAACAAATATTGCAATATATATCAACCCCGATGCATATTATAATACATACATGTTCCGTGGAGCCCACTTGTTAATGCATTTCTTCAATCGATGGTTAATAACATATCGCGCAGCCAACAGTGATCCGACGGATATCGCTTGGCTTAGATGCACGAACGATAATGTGTGATGAGAGCGGTTTCTCTAGACTGCTTGAGGCCACGTGTCGGCTCCTAGCATATATCGCGTTGATTTGGAGAATACAGCTTATCGTACAAAAGTGGTGCGATGTGAGTGGGAGTTGGTTTCGCAAACCCACGACAGCATTCACTCCTTCGTGGTTCCGCTCCCCTTACTCCAAGTTCCGTCTTTCTCTTTAACAATGTTTCATTTGTAGTCAAACCGCTCCATGGCACAGTTCTAATGTTTCATTTCAGGACCATGCCATCGCTTCACAGTTCCTTTGCTCCAGCAAACAAAGAGCTTTTCTTTAATTTAGTTTTCCACTGTTTTGATTCATGATCTCAGACAAGGATATAACCTCCGACCGATGTCTTTCTCCCATCAAGTGCATAATTCCACTTCTATGTTGCTCAGAATTTGCGTACCGTTTATTCATCAGTAGTGTCACTTTGAACGCTCTTCTGCAGCACTTCGATATATCATCGTCCCCCGACAATCTCATTCATCCTTCATAATGCAGTGCAACCCCTTTTTTTTCGTATAACGCTGGGGTTGACCCTTGTAGGATCTTTACGCACAGTGATTCAGCTTAATCATGGTTTGAGAGGGTTAGACCTCTTCAATTTGTTCCAGAATGCATTTAAATTGACACATATAAATTTGAGACATGTGATTGAAATCCTACGGGAATCAATCCTTCCAGTTATCGATTTACTCAATTTATTTCTCCACAGAATATACAAGCCTTAATCGCACCTAAATTTACATCTATTCTTCCTTCAATTGCAGGGTTTCATCTCAGAGCCTATTTCAGAGGTTACCATATATCTATTGAATTTAGGCAAATTCATTACTCTGTATCTCTAGATCTGCTATTAAATGGCTCTCTTCTACTGTCCTCACTACTCTGCACCTTGAATATTTCTCTGCTTCAATTCACTACCTTTGCTTCCTCTGCTCCTTTACTGATGTTGCTCCTTACTTCTCTGCTACTTTGCTTCTCTCTTTTCCTTGTTTCTATTTTCGGTGCTCCTCCATTGTCATCTCCTTTGCCATCAATGACAACATTTCCAACAGTCTACCCCTTTGGAATTGATGGCAACCTATCCACCAGTGATCCAATAATCCAACATTTCCAACAGTATCCTCTGCCTGGCTTCTTTTAGAAGACCCTATCTTCTGTTACTTGCTTTTCCTCCCCCTTTGACATCAATGGCAAAGGGTTGCACATTTCCTAGAGTGCTATCTATCTCTTCATTTCCTCTCTCTGAGATGTATTTAGGCCTTCTTCTTCTGACTTTGTACCCTGCTGCTCCAAATTGGTGTACATTGAGAGAACACTTTTGAGGATTATAGAACTTGAATATACACTGTAAATTGATACAATTAAAACACATAGACTTCTTTCACTTGTATAGAGCTAAAAGTGAAGATAATGACACTTCATAGAACACATTGTACCAGCTTTATCTAATCAGAGATGTATGATTGGATCAAAAACTAAAATAACGAGAAGGCTTCAAATATACTTCTGTCTCTATCTGATGTAGTGAGCTAATAAATTTCTATTGAGGAGGATTTTAGATGGAATATGTTTTCTCTTGCAATACTCATCTGCAGTACCACACTTGTTCAATTATGATAATGATGCCAATATATATTTTATTGCTGTGGTACACCTTTCCTTCCTGTTGGTGATGATATGAGCTAGGATGCTGACAAGGATATTACTTTTAAAGACTAAGAGGTTTTTGTTGTTGATGTGAACAATGAATCAAGCCAGAGTTTACAACTTATTGTGATATTAGGAAATATCTTTCAATATGAGAGGTCGAATGACTTTTACTGCTTGCACACTATATTTTCAAAATAAACCCTTCAATGTACTGGTCAGTTTCACTTATCAACCATGCAGTTTTATTTATGACATAATGGGGTATGTATGTCAATAATCAATCTTTCTTTAAAGGTGGATTACCAGCAAATAATTTGTGCTGAAGTAGGATTTAGATGATTAAAAAAAACTTTTGAGCTTCAGATGGTAATCGCAGCTAGTCCTTTATTCTTCAGATACTTTGACTGTTCTATCAGAATGAACTTCCACAAAAGAATATTTAAGATGTTTAATTGAAAACTCAGCAAACAGACTTCACACAGTTTTGTAACTGATCTTAAGAAAGAGGCCTTGAAGATATACATGTACCAACTTCAGGAAGGCATGAAATTATATATAGAAAAAGATATTGCTTCGATGCTCAATATACTACTTCAAGTGTAAATCAGATACTGATCCTTTAGCACTGATACTGCCCTTTTCATGCTGAATTCAGATAACCCTGGGAATTTTACTTTGATGCATTCTTGCCATAGTCCTTTGATCCTGAGGACCTGTACCATACTGTTGCTGCTCCATGATAACACTTGATATTCTGTTGATAGGCATGTTTCTTGTACCAAGTACCAAATGATATTACCTTTGATAAAATATGCAGAGATTTGACTTTATCTTGCACATTTACCCATAATTTAAGACATCCTTCATAAATTATTCTATTGAGCTTTCCACTGTTCACACCAACAGTCATCAATATCCTGAAACTGATCTTATCATTATTAATTGTTTTCTTATTTTGTCATTCTCGTCAAAGGAAAGCCATTGCATGTACCTTTCTAGAACTGTTCCAGAATCATTGCTGCTTTATAATCAATTCAACTGTTCTAATATGAAGATCTTTGGGAAGGCATATTCAATTTTCTTGCTTGGAATCTTCATGGGAAGATCTCTCAGAGATTTATCACTTACTTAACTGCACTCCTCCAAGGGGACTTTTCATAGATGAATGATGTAATTATATAATGATGATAGGCACTCCTCTTACTCAACATTCTTAATGGGGTTCATTGTTAATTCTATGGGTTCATGGTGATGTTCTCTCTACCATGGTTGCTTGTTGCCTTCTCTTCTTTCATCAATGTCGGCTAAATAATCTTCTTCCTCTATAGTTCTTTGTTAGAGGAATTTTTCTTTCCCTTCTGATCTTATAGTTTGATCTTATAGTCGTTCTCATTCTAAGGTGCTCTTCTTAGACTACTTTCATGGGAATGTATATATGAGCTTGCTCTCACCCTTATTTGTTGCTTCATATTTGTCACTCGATGGTTGCTTTGCTTCCTAGAGCAGCTCCCCACGAGACTATATGGAGGATTCGTTATGTTGTAAGGATAATAGGCGTCCCCTTTCTCTTTTCCTTGTACTTTATTGGGGTTCTTCATAATGTTGCACTTCTTTTAAATTCATAGTTTTGTTTGATTTGCTTTGTTTCCATCATCTGTCTAGAGTTCTTTAGTATATATGGCAATTTACAGTCCTTTGCTTTGTGGCCAAGCTTGAAGCATACATAACATCTTATTTTGTCAAAGTACATTTGAGCTGATGTATAATATTTTTTTCCCCTTCTTGAATACATTTTACAATCAAAAATTTTATGTTCAAAATTATTGCATGCATAACAGTAGCCATGGAAATGATTTGTGTACCTAGTGAAAGATTGTATTTTCCATTTTCTTGCTTGAGGGGTTCTTCTGTTTTGCTGCATCCTTTGCTGGTTGGACTGGATTGGCTTTGTCTTACAATATGTTGCATTATGTCCTGGTTTATGACGAGAGAAACATGTGCTATTTTTCATAGGAGGGAGGAACCTCCTTTGACATCTTCCGAATTTGTTCAATTCATCCTTAGGAGCATATGAGCCTTTAACAGTTGATTGTTTCATCCTCTCATTCTCTGTTCTTTCATGTTGTTGCTTGATTCTATTTGTTTCTCTGCAACTCATGTTCTTGCTGGCTTCTGCTTCTGTAGGAATTTGCTGAGTTGTTTCACTGTTCTTTATAGCTTTTACAAAAATGATTTTCCTATTATCTTCTATCTAGGACTTACTAGTTTCTCCTACATATCCTATCCTAGCCTTTATGAGAGGAGATCTTTGAGCCTTTAAAATCTAGTCCAACTGTCCAGAGCTTTTCATCTGAGGATTATTCATTAATAAGTCTATTTTGGCCTTTTCTAATTTCTTTCTCAGGCTCACTACTTCTTCTTCCAATTTTTCACATTCCAGATTTTTCTCTCTCATTTGTTGCAGCAAAGTATCTTCTACATTCCATGCTTCTTCAAGTTGAGTCTTCAGGCTAACAATCTATTTCTTATCTTCATACTCTTTCTCATCACATATTTGCACCAATGTCTTAAAGTCTTTGTTTTCATTTTTCAATCTTTCTATTTCAGTCAAGGCTGTGTCTAGTTTGGCTTTTTCTTCAACTGCGATTTCTTCATGGTTCTCACTACCATTAACACTAGCATGTACCTCATTTGATTGAACATCTTCCTTTTGACATGAATTTTTCTTCTTCTTAATTCTCTTATCCTCCTTGTCAGTGCAGTCCTTAGTGTTTACTCCATGCATGAAGTGCAATCTATCCCAGATTTCTTTTGTAGAGGTTAAATCCATTATCAACTCAAGGTCCTTGTTATGAAGACTGTTATATATTACACATTTTGCCTTGGCATTCCTCTGTTGTTCTTTCACCGTGGGGGAGTCTGTGCAGTAACCATCACATACAAGCTTCCATACTTCAGGTTCATAAGCCAATAATCTTGTTTTAACCTTATCTCTCCATTCAGGAAAGTTTGTTGTATTTAACACAGATACATTTTGATAGTCCATGACTTAACCAGATCTCCTTCAAGCTATTAAGCTTACACCAAAGGAACCAGCTCTGATACCAATTGTTGAACCCTTAGTTAAACTGAGAGGGGGGGGGGGTGAATCAGTTTAACACATTCATGGACTTTTAAAACTTTTCATTAAAACTTATTTACACCTTCATTTCATGTCCAACTTAATATGTGAGTAATCTTAGAATGTGAGTAGCAAGTATTAATATAATATAACAGTAGACTTAATATGAGAGCAGCAGGTATTAAGCAGATGATATAAATCAGATCAACACATAAACATCATGCACAGAGACACTAGATATAAGTGGAAACCCATAAAGGGAGAAAACCACATCTTATTATTGTTGTGATGCAAAGGCAAGCTCCAACTCCCTCTCACCACTGATTTTCTGTAGGCACCAACCTACAGGAGGCTCATACCTCAATTCTGCAAGCTACAACTTGCAAGGAAGCTCCAACCCCTCTACTTTTTCTGGCTGTGCACCAACCCATGTGAGGCTCCAACCTCGCCGCCCATAACTAACATTTCATCAAGCTGTTCGATGTGGAAGCACCAACTCCCATCAATTTTCTACAGGCACCAACCTACAGGAGGCTCCAACCTCAGTCAGCTACAATTGACATCTATCAAGCAACAACTTGATAAGGAAGCTCCAACTTCCTTACTCTTTCAAAAGAAAAACACTTGCTGATTTACCTTGGATATCAGCTCTATTATGTTCCATCTACTCTGTTGTTCATCAATTCTCATATCTGCCCTGTATCATCTCTGCATATTCTCAGATTCTCTATCAGCGTCTCCTTCTTCTCTGCTCAGCTCCTCCTTCTTCTCTGCTCAGCTCCTCCTTCTTCTCTACTCAGCTCCTCTTTCTTCTCTGCCTCGTTGCTTCATTTCTGCATTCTCTTCACTCACTCTCTAACCTATTTGTGCATATCAATGTGATATGATATATAGAGTTCATCACATGACTCTTTACATTCCTCAGGGAATTTGAAGTGAATAGTCCTGACTTTTTGCCTTGTGCCTTCTCATTTCTTTTACCCGCTCATTCAAAAAATATAACAATATGCATTAATTTCAATATTACAGTGGGAGTTTTGTTTTCCTACCGGAGACTTGCCAATGCATCACAAACAATAAAAAAATTAATTACAAAATTTACATTCACATTTTCAGTTACACACTTCAATTTCACTCAGCTCCTTTTCTGGATTTTGGCTTTACTGGATTTGTCTTTTCTGCTGCTGCTGAGTGACTGTTCTGTATACTTTTGTTCACCTCTGTGTCTATTCATCTATTCAATGTACTTGTGTGCACTAGCTACATATATAACTGCTTTTCAGGTTTTATTCTCAAATACATATGAATCTGGGCGATGTCTGTTCATTACCAATCTCTGTTCTCGGGCTACCTGCTTACATTCTATGTTCACATATGAGCTTAAATTTAATGGTTGAAACTCACATTACAATTTCAATTCATCTTTTTGCCTGTACAATTTTTCTGTCGTTGTCTCTCTCTCTTTCGTTCTTGCAGGCTCTCTTCTTCATTGCAGTTGTATAATTGTTGTACATATAACTGTCTTTTAATATAACTGCTGGGAAATTTCAATACTTTTTAATTTCTGCACTGGAAACCTTTACATGTTGAATCCCTTTTTTTTTTTTTGAACTGGGAAATTAACTTTAATTAGAAATGCTTAAGTTGGCAATCTCAATTTCGGATGCCTACTTTTAACATACTTTGAAGTGAAAGCATAATATCCCAGCCACAGTTTACTTGGCTCATTCACTATTTCAATGGCCCTTCATTCAATGTTTAGGACTCAATTAAATATCCTATCCATTTCGTCCATACCTTAATTGATAACCAAACAGTCAACATAAATTAAGGTTTGGGCCCCACTTTCTCATATTTCATTTATATGCATATACAGTTAAATCCAAACTCTGAATATTTGTCAATACACTTATAAGCATTCGGGTCAACCTTCGACCTTTATAATAAAATGTATTATATAGTGGCCACTTTGTAGAATGTGATAGCCCGCTTTATAATAAATTGAATAAAGGAAACGCCATCGCACATAAGTATCTACGTTAATCCACCATATAAAACCTTCATATCAATCGGATCAATGTTTCATTTATCAAGCTTTGGATAGCCCATATATTCCCTTTTTACCTCCTAATGAAACCTTATTATCAAATATATTAATATCTGAATTAACCCTTGACTTTGTTTTTAAACCTTAGGCATTTCAAAATGTATCCATATGCATTAAACATATAATCAGCTCCAGGCCATTCTTATGCACGCATTCCACTTTAATATATCAAATATTGCAATATATATCAACCCCGATGCATAGTATAATACATACACGTTCCGTGGAGCCCACTTGTTAATGCATTTCTTCAATCGACGGTTAATAACATATCGCACAGCCAAAACTGATCTGACGTCAATCAACGAGTGTCACATAGATTAAATGCACGAGTTATAAACTTCAGACTCTGTGCGATGAACTGGGGCCCAATCGCTTATCGCAATGTCTCTTGAGTTAACTTCCATGCTAATTGACGCACGACTACTATTCTATGGACCCGCCTCCAGATCGGATAGCGCATGCCCATATTGTGTTCATTCCATCGTCGATGGTTAACGCACGATGGCACACGATAAGGGCGGTATCTCAAAACCGCTCAAGGCCACATGTCAGCTCCTAGCATATATCGCGTTGATTTGGAGAATACAGCTTATCGTACAAAAGTGGTGCGATGTGAGTGGGGTTGGTTTCGCAAACCCACTGACACTGTTCACTCCTTCGTGGTTCTGCTCCCCTTACTTCCAGGTTTCGTCTTGCTCTTTAACAACGTTTCATTTGTAGTCAAACCACTCCATCGCATAGTTCTAATGTTTCATTTCAGGACCATGCCATTGCTTCACAGTTCCTTCGCTCTAGCAAACAAAGAGATTTTCTCTAATTTAGTTTCATTTTCCACTGTTTTGATTCACGATCTCAGACAAGGATAGAACCTCCGACCGGTGTATTTCTCCCGTCAAGTGCATAACTCCACTTCTATGTTGCTCAGACTCTGCGTACCATTTATTCATCAGTAGTGTCACTTTGAACACTCTTCTGTAGCACTCTGATATATCATCGTTCCTCGACAATCTCATTCATCCTTCATAATGCAGTGCAACCCATTTTTTTCGGTATAACGCTGGGGTTGACCCTTGTAGGATCTTTACACAGAGTGATTCGGCTTAATCAGGTTCTGAGAGGGTTAGACCTCTTCAATTTTTTCCAGAATGCATTTAACTTGACACATATAAATTTGAGACATGTGATTGAAAGCCTGCGGGAATCGATCCTTCCAGTGATCAATTTACTCAATTTAAAATTCAATTAATCACACAGTCATATATACAGATCGAAGTGACCCTGAATTTCTCTGTATAATTAAACTTCAATTAATTTATCCACAGAATATACAAGCCTTAATCGCACCTAAATTGACATCTATTCTTCCTTCAATTGCAGGGTTTCATCTCAAAGCCTATTTCAGAGGTTACCATATATCTATTGAATTTAGGCATATTCATTACTCTGTCTCTCCAGATCTGCTATTAAATGGCCCTCTTCTACTGTCCTCACTACTCTGCACCCTGAATAGTTCTCTGCTTCAATTCACCACCTTTGCTTCCTCTGCTCCTTGACTAATGCTGCTCCTTACTTCTCTCTTTTTTTTTTTTTGCCTCTACTACCTCTCTGCTGCCTCTGTTCTCTACTACTTTGCTTCTCTCTTTTCCTTGTTTCTATTTCCGGTGCTCCTCCATTGTCATCTCCTTTGCCATCAGTGAAAACATTTCCAACATCTTATTGGCCCTAATTGGAGAAACGGTCGCTTTGGGGAAGAAGGAATTTCCAAAAGACTTGAAATGTTTTTAGTCCATTCTTCTCTAGTCTCAAAATTGAAGAATATAGAAGCCTAGAACCACAATTATGATGCTTCTGATAATGACGCAATACTACTGCAGTGGAGGGGAGAAGCGGATGCAATTTCTGTGCCCTTCAAGTTTAATCACACATGGATTAAAGATATGGAGTTTATGGAATTGTTAAAACAATCTTGGAATCAAACTATCCTCTCATAAAATATAACACCAATGGAAAGAATAAGCCTAG
>JAXQQM020065160.1:0-64611 GCA_034641835.2 Pinus albicaulis
AGATAACCTCTTTCTTAATTTTTGTCGTTTTCGGTCTTTCTAAGGTGAAATGGAAATTCTAAAATGAAAAACAAGTTTGGTTATATTTGTTCAAGGAAGTGATATCCCCTATAATGATTTACCAATCTTGAAACTTTAAAAGCAAATAGAAATTACAATGACAAGACTTGAAAGAAAGTAAAAGTGTACTGCTGAAATGAAAAGGTGCTGCTAATCTAATGAATCAAAACAGGAAACTAGTGAACATGAAAACCAAAATATTCTTGCTGCCAACTAAACACAAAAGAAACTACGCTTATGGAAATTCAAAATTGCAACAAAATAAATCTAAATCAGATTACATCAATTCATTTTCTGACCCTTCATCATTAGACCAGCTATGACTTGCGGAAGTAATCATAAAAAACTTGTGTAACTGATATTTAATTTGCAGAAAGTAAACTAATACTAAACCATATACTCATGATTCAATCCCTCGCCATCAGTCCAGCTGTGGCTTTCGGAGGCAACTGAAGATGTCATACATGATTTAATATATCTAAATTTGCAGAAAAGAAACTAATACTAAACTACACATTTCATCATGCAGTCCCTCACCATCAGTCCAGCTGTGGCTTTCGGAGGCAACTGAAGACGCTATGAGCAATTTAATATATCTAAATTTGCAGAAAAGAAACTAATACTAAACTACACATTTCATCATGCAGTCCCTCACCATCAGTCCAGCTGTGGCTTTCGGAGGCAACTGAAGACACTATGAGCAGCTTAATATATCTAAATTTAACTACTGAATCAGATAAGCAAAACTGAAGTGTACAAAGCAAGACTGAAGTTAAACAAAAGCTATGAAAAACAAACTAGCAGCAGAACAATGTTAGTTTCATGTCATTAGCCAAAATACTATGAAAATGCCCGGGCTGTCTACCTAAAACCTGCACAAGAAAACTGATCAGTGATTAACAATCATAAAAACATGAAAGACAGGAATGAAATGGAAATTATGGAAATGTATAAACGGAAATGAAACAATTACAAAATATGAACATGTAATGGATTATGATACAATGACTTTTTAAAGAAATGAAATGAGAAATATATACATTAATACACAGAACCTCGGCTGAGCAGGGGCCCTCTACACAGCTTTGGTAACGATCCTCAAACACGAATTAAGTTGAAAACAGAGTCTTTTCACATTAAAAAGCAGTTCATTACAGACTGGTAGTATTACGGCTCAAGGCAGCGTAATCACTACAAAGCAAACATAACAGAGTACGCACATCAACTATCAACTAACAATGATCAACTAACTCTACGTGCGTATGCAAACGCTCTATATATAACAGCAAATTGTAACTGTTTCCTAAAGTTCATGATGACAGGGAGCACGTAGACCACTACAACCACGGATATAGGAGTATGGCCGTGTTGGAAAGTGAATCTACGGAAGGTGGATGCTTCAATTCAACTCCAGAACTCTGCACAGATGTCGATTTAACCTCCGCAAGCTTAGAAACGGCCGTATGGATGTTTATTTGCCACGAAACAGAGTCCGGCCGACATGAAACTCCATAGTTGACTTCCACGTGGACGGATTTGACCGCGGCTTCTTTGGACGAGTTTGCTTGAACCAGTAGGACACGAACCATGTCCACGTCATTCCTAGCCTTCCCATGTGGCTCGTTTCCCTTGTAGACACCTGTAGCATATAGTTCCACAAAATAGCTGCGGAAAGTTGCAGCAGCTGCGGAAAGTGGCAAGTTTCCGCAACTGTATGAACAAAATCTAGATCAAATAGAAAACACAAAAACATAATTAAAAACCATGTTAGATACCCTTTTGCACATGATATTGACAATTTTGGAGGTTTAGGTGAGTGAAAAAGGTATGGAAAAGTGTATGGAAAAGATGCAAATTCGGGACTCAACATACCCCCACTGTGAAGGTGTTGCAAGTCCTCATGCAACCAAAATTTTGATACTTTTTGTTCAGTTCATGTGCCTTGATACTTCAGCCAGCACATCCAACCCTTTTCTCTTCTTCTTTGGTACTGCCATCATTCTGGGTTTCTTCATTAAGCACCTAAATTTGATATTCACAAGTGCTCTGCTCAATTTTTGGCATTTCCTTTTTAATTTCTTATTCTTCTTTTGCCAAATACCCAAATGTAACATAGTATTGTCATGGATGATCTTGTCCAGTTTGCCTTGCTCTTTGAGTGTTTCATTTTCATTTTTGATATGCCGATTCAAAAGCTCTAGTTCAAAAATTTCCCGTTTTAATGACTGAACTAAATCATCCTGCAATGTATGAGGCTGAATAGAAGAGGTACTTGGGCCTGTGGCTGCCTTCTCCAAGGATTCTATATAGTCATATACCTTTTGCTGTTTGTGGTCTACTTCCGGTGTCTTTTTCATTGGGCTGTCCCCAAAGTGATGCAAGGGAGAATTATGTTCAAAATCTGGCCGAGGAGAACTTACATCAATATTTTGCTGAGAATAAGATGGAGTATGCTCATTGTCTGATTGGGAGTGAAAGGAGTCAAGTTCACTAACTGACTGAAATGGACTATGGTCAGTTGGAGACTGTTCAGATGTCTCCTCACCCAAATCAATAAAATGAGGACCTTTAATTTGTGTTTTTCTCAATTTTCCCTTAAGCCTGCTGCTTCTCCTCACATGCTGTGGTACACTACCCTTTTGTTCTTGTTTTCCTGTCTCTGCCTTCTTGGATATAGATGACCGTTTTTGAAGAAAAACTAATCTTTCAGACAGTATTTGGTGATCTTCTTCTTCAGAAGAAGGAGTTTTATGGACAGCCTCAATAATTTCTTTCCCTTTTTGTATTATTGGCTTCTTAGTTTTGATTTCCTTCTTCTTCCTTTTTACCAATCTCTCTTCCCTATCAGTTTTCTTCATAGTAGTAGTAGAAGTATTTTGGATTTCTTCTACTGTTCTTTTCCTTCTACTTCTTTTTGCTGTGCTAGCTGCGGGAATTTCCTTTGTAGGAGCAACTTGGGTTTCAACATTCATTTTCTTTCTTCTACTCCTTCTAATTGGATTACCTTCAGGAATTTCCTGAGGTTCTTCAAAGAAGTTTCTAACTAGGAATTGTTCCCATGTATCTTTTCTTTCTTTTAGCTCCTTTTCAATCAGAATTTTTATAAGCCCATGGTGATATAAATGAGGCTCTACATCTCCTAAGTGTTTTTGCACAGTCACAGCCATTTTCTTCAAGCTATTGAATAAGAAATAAGGAAGATTGAGAGTTTGGTTTTCAAGAAAATTCATCAATAGCCTAGTATGGTACATGTACATAGAGCCAAAACGGCCTTCACATGTAATAAATTTCTGAACAATGAGTAATAAAGTGGCCCATTCATCTTTTATTGCATGCACAGGGATTCCTCTTTTGAAAAAAGTGATATCCATACCTTGATTTCGGAGGATTGTTCTCCATGCCTCATCACTGATACTTTTATTTTTGAACCAACGTTCTCCTTCCTGAAGAAGCTCTGTGGCTGTTGTTATTGATGCTTCATTGACCAAAAACTTGAGGTCTCCCACTTCTGCTTCCGAGCCATCAAATGATCTTGCAAACGCTTTTGTAACTTCTCTGTGGTAACCCCTGAATTTCTGAATAAAACGCAGCCATTTAGCTTTCCTCAACATCTCTTTTGCTTGTGGAAATCCCTCTATAAACTTCGGTCCTTCCGGCTCTACCCTTAATAATTTTCCCATTTTACTTCTCTGTGCTTCACAGGCTTGCCTCTGTGAGGGTTTAAGTGGAAATGGAACGATGGAATACACAGGATCGAGCACAATACTGTGGGGATATTATCATAAAATGGAAATGAGCACCATAAACAGAGTGGAGTAAGACTGTGGGTAGATATACGGGAGTGAGAGTGAGCAAAAGGAACGGAATGGAGTGAAACAGGAAGTGAGAATGAGTAGAATGGGGTTTTGTAAACACGACAGAGACACGACAAAGAGGTTAACAAAGTATAATGCATTCGGCCGCGTTTTGAATTTTGGTGGCTGTGTAATAAATATAAACACGTTTCAATCAATGATTATGAAGTTATGCGGCTTGTAAGAGTCCTTTGTCAACTCAAATACGTATCATTATCTACGGTGGGATATTTGAACATGAGTGAGAGTCGGAATTTCAATGATGAAACTGTTTGTGAATAAATGCAAGAGGATAACATAGAGATCGTGGAAGGTTACGGGACTGTCAATATAATCATTGCGCGTTATGGGTAGAGCTCATAGTTTAAAATTATATAAAAATGTGTTTTTCGATACTATTTGAAATAAACTTTATTCATACCTTGGAATCCTTGCTTTTGCCCTTGGTCTTCAACTGATTGATCTTCATTAGTGTCTTGAATGTTCCATTGATCCTCTCTCCTGCATTTTATTTCATAATTTATGAAAATAACAACTAACTGTACATTCTCTTTGAAAACAGAGTAGTAGCTGCGGAATCTGCTTCTGGATGCGGAAACTGGAGTCAGCTGCGGAAACAGATGTCAGCTGCGGAAACTGACACAGCTATTACTTGGCTGAAATAGAAATGAACAAATGACAAATGACCAGGTGGAAATGGTCATAAAAATATTTTTATTGATGGAATGGATGAAATGAAGTGGAATGAAGTGAAATGAAATGAAATGAAATGAAGTGGAATGAAATGGAGTGGGTGGTGAGATGAAATGAAATGAAAGACATATTTTTTTTTGGAAAATATAGAGTGTCAGGTGTCCCTGATTTTCACCCCATATTTTCTGTATAAGACTGCCAATCAATGATTGGTTTTCAGGCTTATACCATTTTTTTTTTTTTTTTTTTTTAAACTTGAAAAACAAAAGCTAGGCTGGTGAAGAAGAAGAATTCTTCTGTACCAGCCTGATTGCAGAACTTTCTTGAAACAACTTGACAAAATCCTCTTTAGAGAGTGGCTTATGATAAACTTTCAATCTATGGCCATTCACTATAAGAGGATTTTGAAACTCATCAATGGTCTTGATTCTTACAGCTCCATTGTTAAAGATCTTGTCAATCTCATATGGCCCAAGCCAATGAGTCTGAAATTTCCCTTGAAAATCTTTAAACTTGGAGTCAAATAACAATGCCCAATCTCCTTCTTGAAACTTCTTCTCTTTGATATATTTTTCATGCCATTTAGTTCTTTGATATTGAACTAGATCAGTTCTTAGAATTGCTTCTTGTCTGATCTCATCTAACTCATTCAACTGCTCCATTCTATGCTTTTGGGCTTCTGATAAGTCCATTCCCAACTGAACTGCTATCTTGAAGGTCTTGACTTGGAACTCAATGGGGATCAAGACTTCTTTCCCATAAACAATTTCATAGGGAGAATGTCCTGTTGTGTTCCTCCATGTAGTTCTGTAGGCCCACAAGGCTTCTCGAAGCCTTTCTGCCCAATCTCTTCTATGTAGATGAACAGTTTTGGTGATGATACTTTCAAGAACTTTGTTTGTGGACTCCACTTGACCATTTGCTTGTGGATGGTAAGGAGTAGATCTTCTGTGCTTGATTTTGTATTCTTCCATCAACTTCTCCACCAAATTTGATGTGAATTGGCTCCCCTGATCTGTTATAATTTCTCTTGGAACACCAAAGCGAGTAAAAATATCCTCATAAAGAAAATGAACAACTGAATTTTCAGTAGCAGATACTAATGCTTTAGCTTCTACCCATTTAGTAATATAATCAGTGCAAACCAATATATACTTCTTTTGCTTCGATGGTGGATTAATCGGTCCAATGAAATCTAAAGCCCATTTTTCAAAGGGTTCAATGAGTACCTGTGTTTGTAATGGCATTTCATTTGAAAGGGTAGGTTTCCCTACTCTTTGGCAGCTATCACACCTTTTGACATATTGTTTTGCATCTTTGAAGAGAGAAGGCCAATAATATCCCAAGGAAAGGATTTTATAGGCCGTCCTTTTGTCCGCAAAGTGTCCGCCGCATGGTTCATCATGACATGCCTTAAGAATATCAGGCATTTCATCTTCCCCGACACATCTTCTGATCACAAGATCTGGCCCTGTTTTAAACAATTCGTTAGAAATCCATGAATATTTTGAACTCTCCTGAATAATTTTTCGTTTTTCACTTGGAAATAAATGTGAAGGTAGTTTCCCTGTATCCAAATAGTTAGCAATATCTGCATACCAAGGAGTCTTAATAGTTACTGCAAACAAGTATTCATCAGGAAACTTATCCTCTACAGGAGAATCTTCTTTAGTATTCTGAATTCTAGACAAGAAATCAGCTACTGTATTCTGTTTTCCCGGTCTATCCAACACAGTAATATTGAATTCTTGCAAAAGTAAAAGCCATCTTGTCACTCTTCCATTAGTAACAGGTTTGTTCATTAAATATCTAATTGCAGAATGGTCAGTATGAATAAAAGTTTCATAGCCTATTATGTAATGTCTAAACTTATTAATTGCATGAACAACAGCTAAGAATTCTTTTTCAGTCACAGTATAATTCAACTCTGTGGGAGTCAAATTTTTACTGGTGTAATAAATGGCATAAGGAATTAAATCTTTTTGACACAACACAGCTCCAAGAGCTGTATCTGAAGCATCTGTAGAAATATGGAAAGGAAGTTTCCAATTTGGTCCTCTCAAGATAGGTGCTTCAGATATTCTTGTTTTCAAAGTTTCAAAAGCTGATCGACAATCAGGATCCCATTTAAATTCACAGTCTTTTGTAAGAAATTTGAAGAGTGGAGATGCTATTTTAGTGAAGTTTTCTATAAATCTTCTATAGTAACCAGTAAATCCTAGAAAACTTCTAACATCTCTTTGACAATTTGGAATAGGCAATTTGGAGATAACTTCAACTTTTGATCTATCAACCTTAATCCCATCTCCTGAAATATGATGTCCTAAAACAATCCCTTCAGTAAACATCATAAAGCATTTTTCATGGCTTAATAAAAGGTTTGTTTCTTTACATCTTATAAGAACTTTTTCCAAATTTTCTAATGCCTCTTCAAATGAATTACCATAAACCGTAAAATCATCCATATAAACCTCTACACAATCATGGATTAGATCAGAAAAAATTCCTAGTACTGCTCTTTGGAATGTTGCAGGTGCATTACATAACCCAAAAGGAAGCACTCGGTAGGCAAAAGTTCCCCATGGACAAGTAAATGTGGTCTTATCTTGATCTTCAGGTGCTACCCGAATTTGATTATAGCCACTAAAACCATCCAAAAATGAAAAGTACTTTTTACCTGCTAATGTATCTAATACCTGATCAATAAAAGGCAAAGGAAAGTGATCCTTCAAAGTTGCTTTATTCAATTCCCTGTAATCAATGCATACCCTCCATTTACCATTCTTTTTAGGCACTATAACCAAAGGAGAAACCCATCGGCTATCTGAAATTGGATAAATGAAGCTTACATTGAGAAGTTTTTGGAGCTCTTCTTTCACTATCTCCCTAAGATTTGGATTCATCCTTCTTTGAGGTTGTCTGATTGGTCTACTGTTTTCCTCAATATAGATATGATGGATGCAAGTCTTAGGATCAATACCCTTCATGTCAGTATACTCCCATGCAAATGCAATAGAATGTTTTTGCAAGATTCTGGTTAGTTCTTCTTGTTGTGACTTCTCCAGATGTTTGTTGATATTCAATGTCTTTTCTGGAAAAATCTCAATAGCAGAATTACCAAACTCTTCCATAGAATAAAGAGACATTTGTCTCGATGATAAATATTCTATGTCAGATTCCAACTGAAATTGTGTGGGGTCATATTCTGAAGTTATCTCAAAATTTTCTAATGTGTTCAGAATTTGACTATCCTCACTAATTTCAGAAATGGTAAAGACAAGTTGTATAGTGTTCTCATCATCGACCCATTCATTGTCTCCTATTTCTGTAATTGCTCTTGCAGGAGGATACAAATTGAATTTCTTTGTCGAATTACCATTAGAAATGCACATGTCTCCAGATCTACAACTAATAAAAGCATCAGCTGTGGCCAGCCAAGGTCTTCCTAAGATAATTGGATGTCCTCCTAGATTACTTTTGGGAGTCAAAATCATAAAGTCTACTGGATATTCCCAAGAATCTAAGGAGACTCAAATATCTTCTAATACACCATCTGGTTTAATAACCGATCGATCTGCAAGTTGCAATAAAGTAGGTGTAAAAAGAAGGTTAGGAAGTTTTAACTGTTCCATAGTCTGTCTACTCATAATGTTGATAGCAGCCCCTAAGTCAATCAATGTGTTTGGAATTTCTATCCCATTTATATGTGTCTTGACAATTGAACTTCCTGGATCTACATACTTCTGCATGGTAATTTTTCCCATCATGATATCTGCAATTTTTCCTACCAGGTGGATTCTTCTTGTGTCTTTTAGTTTCCTTCCTGGTCTTTTAAAACTCAACTCCTTTATTGTTTTTGCTAGAATAGGAATCTCTCGAATGGCTTGTAGCAAGGGAATCTTGATACAAACATTCTTCAATTCATCTAAAAAATCATAGTTAGGCAACAAGATTTGTTTTTCCACCCCCTTGTCAATTTGTAGTCTTTCAGGAAAAGGAGGTGTAGATGAAGATGCAAGTTGCTCAACTATAGGAGTTGTGGGTGTTGACTTTTCTTTTTCTTTTTGAATGTTTGAATTTTGAAGAGATTCTTCCTCAGAACCCTTATTGACTTGAAGAGAGTCCTCCTCAGAGGTATCTTGCTCTTGAATATCTATAGAAGTTTTTTCTAAAACTCTACCAGATCTGAGTTGTACATCGTTGAGAGGAACAATCATATAGGTAGGAAATTGTTGTCCTTCTACCATATAAGTAGTTTGGGGATTCTTATTGTTAGGATTTGGCAATGGCTGAGCTGGAAGTTGATTTGTCTTCTGTTGGTATGGGAGCATGAGTTGAGGATTTGTATTTTGTTGAGAAGGTTGTTGTTGTGGAAATGGCAATGAAAGTTGTGGATTTGGGCTTGGAATTTGTGGAGCTTGTTGATTTTGAAAAGATGGAGGATATTGATAAAATTGAGCAAATCTCCCATAAGGATTTTGCATCCCCTGTACCCATGGCTGATATGAATTTTGATGTTGGGACCAAGGTTGTTGCCAAGGATTCCAATTTGGTGGGGTTTGAAGATTCATAGGGTTATTAAACCCTTGAGATTGTTGTCCCCGCCAAGGTCTCCTTGCGACAAAACAGAGAGATTCTACTGAATTTGGATCTTCTTGAAAAACAGCTTTGAGTCCAGGGATTGAAGGACAATCCTTGATCTCATGATTTTCCGAGCAAATCATACATGTTTCTACAACTTTTGCATCCAAGGGACATTCCCTTAAAGCATGTTTCTTCCTACATTTCGGACAAAAGATGGCTAAAGCATCTGTTTCTGCTTTCTTCTTGTTTTGGATTTTAAGGGTGTCTAGTTGTTCACTAAGGCTCCCTAAGATATCAGTTTTGAACTCATCAAGCATATTACCAATCTCTGCCCTACTTACTGATCCAGTTGCAGATTTGTTAGCCCTAATAAGAGAAGGATCCCTAGGCCCTTTTCCAGTTTTAGATTTTCCCCTTGAGAGATGGATACATAGTTCTGTTATATCATGAAATGGAAGTTGAGAAATGTCTCCTTTCCCCATCATGTTTAAAATGTCTATCCATTCATCTCTAATGGCTTTTAATAGGAGGGCTTTCAAGGTTTCATTATCTAAGTTGCTCATCTTTGTTCTTTTCAAGTTGTATTGAAATCTTTCAATTAAGTCTTCCAAATTTTCATCTTCTTTTTGCATCATTTTGAATACCTCATCCTTGTGATTGGTGGGCATACAATAGTCCAAGTATCTATCCAAAAATGTTTGTGTCATATCATTCCAAGTCCTAATAGATTGAGTGGCTAATCCTATGAACCATTTCAAAGCAGATCCCTTCAATGTTGAAGGAAACAGTTTGAGTTTTTGAGAGTCTTCCATATAGTCATAAGTTCGGCACACAACTTCAAACTCAAACAGAAATGTTTCAAGATCCTCACTTCGCAATCCATAAAAGTTAGGGAGAACAGATGGTGAGATATTTTTCATTGTTGCATGAGTTTCCTCATCAACTATAGGGAATCCAAGCAAATTGTCCCTATTTCTACCATTATTTCCTTCACCATTGTTATCTCCATTATCTCCTCCTCTTCTATCTCCACCTCTATTTATTACTTCCTCTGCCATGATAGTTTCTTTAGAGTCCTTATAGTCCTCTAGTTCTTCTACCAAGGAAAGATGAGAGAAAGTCTCTTTGTTCTCTAAGTGGGTTTTAGTAGGTGGTATAGGAGAATCCTCTAATTCAGCTGTTCTTTGACTTCCAAAAATCTTAAGGCTAGGGGTAGATGGTGGTGAATCTGGTCTATGCCTTGAAGAAGATGGAGTTGTGAAAATCGAACTCTTGGCTTTAGCTATAAACCTTCCCCTAGAATCTCTTGCTCTATGCATGTCATTTTTTATTTTATTTTTAAAAGTTGGGCTAATAATTCTCTTTCTGATCTTCCAGATCACACTAGGTGCAAGAAGAGAGCATACTTAAGAAATTACTAAACCAATAACTCTCTTTTCTGATCCTCCAGATCACACTAGGTGCAAGAGGAGAGCATACTTCAAGAAGTTATCAAGTTTTCCTTCTTTTATGATTTTATGTTTTTTTTTTTAAGAAATTGGCTACCTAGTTACACTTCCCCGGCAACGGCGCCAAAATGTTTGGTCAATTTAGTGTGTCCTAAATTGCTGCATTTAATTTGTCAATCCTGGAATCGTAAGCTGATGAAGTGCGGCGCACTATATGTGCAAGATAACCTATTTCTTAACTTTTTGTCGTTTTTGGTTTTTCTAAGGTGAAATGGAAATTCTAAAATGAAAACAAGTTTGGCTATATTTGTTCAAGGAAGTGATATCCCCTATAATGATTTACCAACTTGAAACTTTAAAAGCAAATTGAAAATTACAATGACAAGACTTGAAAGAAAGTAAAAGTGTACTGCTGAAATGAAAAGGTGTTGCTAATCTAATGAATCAAAACAGGAAACTAGTGAACATGAAAACCAAACTATTCTTGCTGCCAACTAAACACAAAAGAAACTACGCTTATGGAAATTCAAAATCGCAACAAAATAAATCTAAATCAGATTACATCAATTCATTTTCTGACCCTTCATCATTAGACCAACTATGACTTGCGGAAGTAATCATAAACAACTTGTGTAACTGATATTTAATTCGCAGAAAGTAAACTAATACTAAACCATACACACATGATTCAATCCCTCGCCATCAGTCCAGCTGTGGCTTTCGGAGGCAACTGAAGATGTCATACATGATTTAATATATCTAAGTTTGTAGAAAAGAACTAATACTAAACTACACATTTCATAATGCAGCCCCTCACCATCAGTCCAGCTGTGGCTTTCGGAGGTAACTGAAGACGCTATGAGAAACTTAATATATCTAATTTTGCAGAAAAGAAACTAATACTAAACTACACATTTCATCATGCAGTCCCTCACCATCAGTCCAGCTGTGGCTTTCGGAGGTAACTGAAGACACTATGAGCAGCTTAATATATCTAAATTTAACCACTGAATCAGATAAGCAAAACTGAAATGTACAAAGCAAGACTGAAGTTAAACAAAAGCTATGAAAAGCAAACTAGCAGCAGAACAATGTTAGTTTCATGTCATTAGTCAAAATACTATGAAAATGCCCGGGCTGTCTACCTAAAACCTGCACAAGAAAACTGATCAGGGATTAACAATCATAAAAACATGAAAGATGTGTATGGCAATTGAAATTATGGAAATGTATAAACAGAAATGAAACAATTACAAAATATGAACATGTAATGGATTATGATACAATGACTTTTTAAAAAAATGAAATGAGAAATATATACATTAATACACAGAACCTTGGCTGAGCAGGGGCCCTCTACACAGCTTTGGTAACGATCCTCAAACACGAATTAAGTTGAAAACAGAGTCTTTTCACATTAAAAAGCAGTTCATTACAGACTGGTAGTATTACGGCTCAAGGCAGCGTAATCACTACAAAGAAAACATAACAGAGTACGCACATCAACTATCAACTAACAATGATCAACTAACTCTACGTGCGTATGCAAACGCTCTATATATAACAGCAAACTGTAACTGTTTCCTAAAGTTCATGATGACAGTGAGCACGTAGACCACTACAGCCACGGATATAGGAGTATGGCCGTGTTGGAAAGTGAATCTACGGAAGGTGGATGCTTCAATTCAACTCCAGAACTCTGCACAGATGTCGATTTAACCTCCGCAAGCTTAGAAACGGCCGTATGGATGTTTATTTTCCACGAAACAGAGTCCAGCCGACATGAAACTCCATAGTCGACTTCCACGTGGATGGCTTTGACCGCGGCTTCTTTGGACGAGTTTACTTGAACCAATAGGACACGAACCATGTCCTCGTCATTCCTAGCCTGCCCATGTGGCTCATTTCCTTTGTAGACACCTGTAGCATATAATTCCACAAAATAGCTGCGAAAGTTTCAACAGCTGCGGAAAGTGGCAAGATTCCGCAGCTGTATGAACAAAATCTAGATCAAATAGAAAACACAAAAACATAATTAAAAACCATGTTAGATACCCTTTGCACATGATATTGACAATTTTGGGAGGTTTAGGTGGACAACATTTTCCAGCATGTCCGTGAATGTTGATAAGGGCTCAACATTCCTGGAGACAACCATGGGATTTTGGACCTCTGCGTAGAAAGATCCATTAGTCAAGAAAATTACCTAGGAGATGCGCTTGAAAGAGAAGGAGTTCGAAGATTTGCTAGAGGCTTTGCCGACATTCATCCATGCTTAGTGAATGGCACGCCTTCAGACTAGCCAGGCGTTGCGGGACAAGGTGGAGGATCTCCGCCGCAATAAACAAATAGTCACAGATCATATGAAGCCATGGGCGGACGAGGCCATGAAGCTCTCTCAGGACCTTGATGTTGCAGTCTGAAACCTGAACTAGACTTTGCGGAGCGTAACTTTGGCCACATAAGAGTCGACTTCAGAGAAGCTGGTGGAGACCGTGCAGAGCGCAGAAGAGAAAAGTGCAAGTGTTTTGGCACCATTTTCAGCTGCTATCGAGGAGCTCTAGAACAAAATGAAGAATCTAGTGCCAGTGTGACTCGGAATGAGTCACAAGATTGTGTTGGGGGCCTATTGGAGCGGGGTCCCCTAAGTCCGAGGGACCAATTTTGAAATATTTGATAATATATTAGTCGTATGCATGGGCTTTGGAGTAGGTCAAAGCCACTCATGAGATGTAATGGGTAAAAAGGGTAGATCAAGGGGCCGCAAACCATGGTTTGCAGACCATAGAGCAACGTAGGCTAATAGTATAAATATAAGTCTAGATCGAGTCTAAGACGTTAGTTTTGGGATAAATTTGAACATTGATGTTAGACCTGGTAACTTTGTGATATTTTGAGAAGATTTGTCTGGGTAGAAGGCTCCTGCTGACTGTGTGCGCGGATACCTTAGTCCTGCTGTGTGCAGACCTCACTAGTTGTGTGCACGAGTTGTTGAAGGGTTTTGTATGAAGGATATAAACTAATATTAATAAAGGAATATTGTTGCAGATATCTGAGTTCGATATCCATCTACTGTTTATGTAATGAATGTTTCTGCATCTTATTTCTGATTTCTGTACCTCTGCAAATAGATCTCTTGTGCAACTGTGTTTGGGTTTATATGAATGTTTATTGTATGGATCTTATGGTATAAGGTTTTGATGTTAAGTGTTAATGGTTAATAATTTGATTATAGATGCTGTGTTCACTTGCGCAAGACATTCTACATAATTGACCTAAATCTGTCTGTAAGGGTTTCCTGGTTAGGGCTTTTGCTGCAGAGGTTTGTTTATGGTTATTTTGGATCTTAAGGCACCCAAATCATTCAAACCTCTCTCAGGGTGTGGAAACCTAGTTCCAACACCCCCCCCCCCATATTGCTCGGGTGAGACTTTTACTTGTGCAAGCAGGTCACTGCTGAAAGGGTCAGTAGTAAGAGGGTTTTGTTGGTTAACCTCAACTTTGAACCTGGGTTAGGACACCTCAAGCCAAAATGTTGTATCATGTTTTTGAGATTAATGAAGATATATGTTCTCTCCCTTATATGATCGTGTTTTTTGCTTATGTGATTGGTTTGTCATTATATCGTTGTTTATCTAATGATCTTCAGAGGAAGATCACTTGTTATCCTTGTATGTTTGTGATTGTGTGCATGTATTGAGATCACAAGAAAATCGAGTATATGTATCATGTGGAGTGCAAGAATTCTTCCTTGATCTCAAGATCCGTCCCCAAAATATGAGGAGGAAAGGTACTCTTCTCTTCCTGAAATTATAGATCCAATTGCATGCTGCTTGTGAATCATGTGGGATTGGGGATCTTGTATATCTTCTTAGTCGTGCTTGTGTCTGTTTGGTGATCTATCAGATACTATGTCATGGAGCAACAACTACTTTTAGTTTTGAATGCAATAGAACTAGTGATTTCAATGATAACACACTTGATTTTGTGTCCGATTTGCCTTAGATACTTCTCGGATCCTCTTAATTATGATGTGTTGAGCTTCCTGGCATTTTTGCGATTGTTTTCGTCTATTTTTCAAGGTTATTTACTTTGTAATTTGATTATGTGTTGGTAATTACATGAGGAAATAGGGAAATTATTCTTTTGAACCCTAGCCACTGCCTTGTAAGGCTTTTTTTGCATCTAAGGACCCCTTAGCTACTGGCTAGAAATCATATGCCCATGACCAACCGCTCCTAGGCCATTTTGTGCTCGCGATTGAGGATTTTTTCCTTTTGAAACACTGTTCTTTTAGTCTGAAGTCTATGTTTTTGAGTTTTTGCAGTCTGGGATTGCTCTTTACTTGCTGGATATGGTCTAGATCAATTATTTTAATCAGTTTTCTTTAGGTTGGTTAAGTGCCTATTTAGAGAACCTGATCTCTTTCTTTAGGCATCAAGCTTGTTGATTTATTGATGATCTGTTGAAAACATATTAGGATCCATCATTTGTTGTAGTTGATAAACTGTCTTATGCTCCTGATCTGATATATTTGGGTCAATTTGTTCAAGGTCTTCCCTTGTTTATCATTTCTGGATTTTCTTCTTGCATTTTTTAGTGAGGGCCTCGGTTGAGTTTTGAGTTTGGTCTTTTGACTTCATTATCAATTTTGATTGGCTATATTCAATGATTGTTTGGGTTTGATTTACATTTTACATTCATATTTTGAGATCGTTTCTCATTTTCATTCTTGCTTGTTGAGTGATCTATTCGATTTTAAATTGATCATTAGTGTCACAAACAATGGTATTGTGACCGGTTTTGCAGTTTTCATCTGATCAATTTCTTTTGAAATTACTTTCTTTCGTATCTTGTTTAGGTCTCTTTGCCTCTAGGGTGCGGTTTAGTCCCTTGTAGAACATTGGCCTGGTAGAGACATTGTACTGCAACCCTATCTTGATTGAAATTTCCTTATTTTGTTTTCATTTTGGCTTTGTTTTGTGATTGCTTTGAGTGTTTTTTTATTTGGCTTTGTTTCCCTAGCTTTTTCACTTTTGGAGTGCTTTGTGTTCTTGCTTGGGAGACTTGTTTTGGGCTCTTTCTTGGTTTCATTTTTGGTGTGTTTTTTGGGTCATTAATTCAAAATTCTTGGGGTAATTTGCATTCAGGAAGATTTAGTGGAAAAGTTCATTTTAGTAGGAATTGGTGTGTTAGATAATCTCTTTCCCTCTCATAGCTAGCATTCATTGAATTGAAAATAAAAAAATTGCATATAATTTCATTAGGGCAACTAACTAAGAGTCCTACACACCATTACAGTTTCATGCTACTTCCCACTTGTGTAAACAACAACCATTAAGATTAATGTGATAATAAAATCAACTAGATTTGTATTTTATTTTTACTCATAGTACACCAACATTAGCTTAGGCTAGGGTCTTGGAGGTAATATGTAAGTTAACCACTCCAAGACCACAAAATGAACTTAGCATCTTGCGGTAGTGAGTGAAAATCCATTTGTAGAGTGCGGTCTGGGAAGCCCTCCTCACAAAAGGGTTAAGCATGAGGTCACACTTGGGCTAAGAGAGGTGACATGACCCATTTCGCTTAGTTTCGAGTGGCACGATATAATGGAATTGGCACACATACAAATAATGTTTTATCACTTGGGGACCACTTGGGAGGTAACTCTCAAGGGGGTTTTAGTCTTGTCTCCTTTTGGGGTTAAGTGTCCTGCCCTTGCATGTTTATTTGTCCTACGACTGTCCCCCCAGGTCATGTTATTGTACGTGGTGACTATAGTGGAATTTATTTCTAGGGCTCATACACATGAGCAAGGTTGGGGTCGTCTTCTTTGTAACTGGGACAAATATTAGTCAAATTCTCTCAGTCCTCTCATGCGGTGTTCCACTTGTGGGGGAACTTGTGCCAAGTTCACAACTAAAAGGGATGTGAAGCAGGTCATTAGTATAACTATTCCACCACCAACCTATTTGTATTATGTTTGCGTGTGCTATCTTTTAGGACATTTCTAGAGTGTGATGTTTGGTCTGAGTCCATAGTTTGGCGTTAGGGTGTTTGCACTAACTTAATTGTGTCTTATTTATTATCACCCTGGATGAATTTGTTCGTCGACATTCACTACATCTTCAAGGTTTACTTCCTGAATGAAGTGGACTTATTTCTCTTGCATAGAGAGTGCATGCCAGTGCTTGTGAATTACACAATCACATAGTGTTGGAATCTGTGTCTGGCTCCATTGATAATGATCTAGTTTCTATTGAGACTTTGGTAGAAGACTCTTACACTCCTTCCAATCCACCTTTGACTGATCCTTTAGGTCCTACCTTATTGCGACTGAATCCTGATGGTTATATACAAGCTTACACTTACGTGCCTTTATCTACCATTCACACTACGGCGAAGTTCGAGCCTTAATTACTGTGTGCATCAATAGTCTCAGATTCCATGAAGCACTGCCACCTCTTAGCGTGGATATTCCTACTCCTCCATCCACGCCGTGAACTTCTTCCTAGGGAATTCCACCAGTCTCATGTGTCCCTCCAAAAATATTTCCACCTCATTGTAGTCACATGGGAATCATGTGACATGAGAGTGAACACTTGAGATCCATTGGCACAATATGACAACTATAAGGTCTAGGATTTTGAAATGATTAGGGTACACTAATTATATAGTCCTATCACTTCACTCATTCATCTTTTTCCACCCTCACTCTCCTCTCACATCCACTCTCCTCCGCAAATATTTTTAATTTTTTCATTCAACTAAGGCTCACCTTTGTTTGTCTTTTAGTTGATGGTAGTTGGTTTCATTGAGAACATTCCTCATACTTTCTAATTTCTTTTGCAGCTTTAATCATTGATTTGGCTCAGGGTGTAACTAGAACACTATAAAATATAGACAAGGTAAATATTAAAGTGCTTATGGTTAAATTTTCCCATTCTATTATTTTCTGTGTAGAATTTCCTGTCATTTAATCATTCATGGTCATCTTCTTACATCTTATTTGTTTTAACACTTACTGTGAGATCTATACTACACGGGTTCCTTGTAGGATACAAATATCCTGGCACTTACATTTACTAGCGTGTTTGATTCAAAGGTTTATTATGGAGAGTGTTGGTCAAATCAATTTCCATTTTAGTTTAAAACAATTGATCAAACACACACATAACTTTTCAATCCGAGTGGCATTTTTGTTTCAAGGTTATCACACAAAGTATATGTATGAACGTATGAAAACTAGTACTGATGAAATATCAAAACCAATAGTTGTAAGGTCACTCTCAGTATACAAAATACACTTGTTGTTACACTCCAAATATTGCTCACACTTTCAAAAACGAAAGACACGTACTGCAAAATAAACCAAACTCTATCACACAATCATTCTATTTAGAAGAAACAACACTCCTGGAATTATTCAACACTTAAGCAAGTAATAAAAAACTCATGAAATGAAATAAAAAACCAAATAACTATAACAAGAATTAGATAAACATCACAATAATGAAGGGATTGATGTAGGACCTATGTTGTTACACAATAACAAAATTTAAAATTATGAAACTACTCGATGCATGAAAAAGATTGTAACAATAAAAATAAACCACACATGAGTAATAAATGAGAGGAAATAAATACACTAGTATAGTACATCCCTAACCAGTGATCCATGCTAAGGAGGAGGGCCCTTCCTCCTTAGTAGGGGTTGGTGATTACACAATGCACAAGTTCATCAAACGAAAGGTATGACAACATGAGTGGGAGAGATTTGCATTGATGAAAAGTTATAGTACAAGATTACAATGATGATATTCCATCATTTGTTCTCTTTATATGCATACCTCACGGGAAGAGATTACATTCGTTTCTAAAAATACATTATTATTTTTGAAAGGAAATATCATCATGAGAATATCTTAATTTGAATGTGATATAAATCAAGACCATACAATAACTTTGTTTTATAAAATTATCCAATTTGAAATAAATTTGTAGCATTTTTTCTTAAATTGCTATGATTTATCAATTGAAAATCCTAATTGTTTCAACTAGGTTAGTTGTGATATCCTTGAATGTCTCCTATAAATCGCCGAGCTAGCTCTTATTAGGTGTTTTTCCAATTTGGTCTTTATCACCCCCCAACATAAACTTATCCACGTCCTTTTCGAAACCCTTATAAATGGTTTCTGATATACTAAGAATGGAACTTTAAAAATTCAAATTCCATAAATTTGTCTTTAGCAGGTTCTTTGTACCCTTAACAGAAAAATTAATCCACTTCCCACAACTTATTACCTATCTAGTATGTGTGCTGATATTGGTGAATAAAGAGCCAAATGAGAGGAAATATGAACTTGATCCCATACCAACCAGACCCACTTTTCCTGATACACTCTAAGTATTAAGCTGCCCTAGAAAATGCATGTACAAAATTTTGAAAACAGTAAGGGTATTCATTCCTTAATTCCTCCGTGTAGACTTAACATATGAGCCCACTTCCTTCCAATGCATTATGTATTAACACCTTGATATTATTGATACAACATTCCAAAACCTTATTCCTAAACTCGATTAGCATATTTTTTAGTGGATGGGTATTTCCACATCATATTATATGTTAGAAAAATTGTTTGACCAAATCTTGGCTCATACCACATAAGAAGTTTCACAACTCCCTCATTTGTTTTTAAAGTTTCATGGGAAAAATTATAACTATATTTTTTCTGCATAAATGACACAAAGGCCCTTAGTTTAACATCTCCAATTTAGGGCGCAATTTAAATTTTCTCTCTCCAAAACAAGCACAATCATGTAGATATAACTCATAAAATATATTTTTATTTGGAAATTTGGCCTTCTTGAAAGTTTCCAAGAAGGATTGAACTTTCCTTACTACAAATGGTTGTTTTTCTTTAATTTTTATTAATGGAAAGAGGAAGAGATTTTCTTGCATATACAAGGGGTAGGAAGGTGAAGGAGCCCTGTTACTCAATGCATTATCTGTAAGGTCAAACATCAAGTCATTTTCTTGTTGTAATAACTTTACCTCCTCCTGTAATTATCCTACCTATAGTATTGCTTGTCTCCTTTCTTCCTTAATCTTCACCAAGTATTGAACCAAGAAATTTCTAGCCCAAGTCCTCTTAAGATTGTCGACAATATTGTTATGTTTACTGAGAGAGATAACTATCAATTTTTAATGAGATTGCAAACCTCTTCCATTTATCTTATTCCTCAAGTTTAAATATTGATTTAAACAACTCTTCAAATTCTAATTGAGTTGTATCCACTGGTATTACAATGGTAGACTCAACAGTTTTCTGTAAGATTTATTCATTTCCCTTTCTCTTCTATTGCACTCTCTTAGATACCATTTATTGTGGACTATCAATATCATTGATATGTTCTTTTGGAGCAATTACTTGATTTATTTGAGTCTTCTTGTTTCAAATAATGTTTCTTGTGAAACAGTTACATTGTTAACTGGTTCTTGTGGAGCAGTTACGTTGTTAACTGGTTCTTGTGAAATAAAACACTAATTTTATCCATTCCACTGTACTTCAAATGCTAGTTATTTTGTAACAGCAACACCATTATCAGGTTCACATGGAATAATAGTTTGGAACTCGTCATCCTATTCTTCCACTTGAATCCCAAGTGAGACTATGTTTGGCTCCTCACAACATTCCTCCTTGAGAATTTGTCTACAATCCTTACATAGTTTTTCAGCTATGTTAGTAGGTAACACCATTTTTTCCACCTATGCTAGGGTTTCCAATCTTGTCTATTTATTAAATGAATTTTTTTCCCTAAGCATGGAAATTTTTTCCTTTAGGTTTTCATTTTCCTCTTTTATTTCATTTATCTGTTGAGTAAGATGATTAGTTCTAGACTTAACGAGTAAAGGAATACTTTCTTGTTCCATTGTGGGTTCTTCTTTCTATCCTTCACTTGGCTATTCATATGTTTTCATTATTTCTGTTGTAGTACCATGGAATTCAAGCATTGGGGTATTTGACGATGTAACCGTTACTCGCATTCTATCTTAGGGTTCCCCCCCCCAATGCCTTCTTCAACGACATATTCCTTATTCTCCTTTGCAAAGGTGTTCCATTCATAGAAATTTCTTAAGTTGTCTGCCTCTTAGATACCTCTATTTCAGGTTTTTCTAGTTTAGGTGCCTCTATTTTAGGAACCTTTGTTTTAGGTGTTTCTTCTTCAACGAGGATTTTGTACCAAACAATCTCAAATTTTCTGCTAGATACACACACCATTTTTTTAGTTCGATCCCTCTTCACAGAACACCTCATTTCAAGACCCCTCTAACGAGACGTAGGATGTGTAATTACCCTTCCACCCAAAAAAAACTCAACACTTTCCTCTTGTTCTTCAACTTTCATCCTTTCCTCCTCAGGGGTTGGTGCATGTAGTCTTGCTTTCAATATAGTCTATGTACTTGCCTTCTATTGCAATGAATCAATTATAATCAATTTGATTAGAACATGGTTAGTTAACCAAGATTTAGGATTCTTTTCCATACAAATTTTTCCATATGTCGTAACAATTTAAGCAGACAACAAAGCACAATCATTAATATTATTTTGTGCAAATGATCTAGCACTCGAAAGTGGTAATGAAATACAACCCCAAAGCGCTCCTCACAAGTGCTAAGTTATTGAATTAAGAGAATATGCATTAAAATATTTTGCTAGCATACACATCATTTAAATACGCATAATTTCATATCAAAATTACAATATGATTATATATTTACATACATAGATAAACTTATATTAATCCAAAAATTGTTTAAGTAATTGGTTGCATTCTGGAAATTTTCCACCCAACCATAGGCATCGAGTAACGGTATCATCCCCAAGCAGGGATATGAGGCCGCGAGGGTGAAGGAATGAAATATACAGGGTCCTATCATACTCAACCCAACCCATTGTTTTCACGTCTCAATTAATCTTCCCATTATATAACACTTTGGGTATTTCATCGATCCATCAATCAGTAGTGGAATTCTCTTCCCCTTCAATATTCAACAAAAGGAAGGTCTTCCCAATTTTCTACTCAATAGACCCTTAAGGATATCCTTCCCTTCTAGTATTATTAGTGTAGAGAGAAAGAGTCCAATCTGTTACATGTTTTGTTGAATAGCTTTGGATTTTAAGCAACCAATGAGCAACAATAACTAATATGTAAGGGTTTTCCAACTCCCCAGTCTACCCATCTATAGTTGCTCTATAGCTTCCACATTGTCTGTAATTTCTCCTTAATAGTGTTAATTTAGTCAATCTATAGATTAGGTTTATGGAGTATGCAATGTGAAGAGTGCGAACCATGATATTAATATTGACAAAAAAAAATGTTTTTTTTTTAAATAATTTTATAAATCTATTTTTAATAAATTTGAACTTGATTTATTATTTTATAGTTAGATAGAGGGTAATGGTTAAGTGTTGTTTTGTGAGTTTTGTAATTGAGATTAATTCTTTCAGGTTTCTATTTAAATTTAATATGTTGAGGTAGTTTCAAATACCAAATATCATTTTAACTTTATATATATATATATATATATATATATAATTTATTATTACAATAAATTGAAATAACACTATAAATGAATAATCCTAATGATGTGATTTTTCCGAAAGTACTTTTATCTAAAGTAGAGTCACTTTATTGCACTTATTTCCTACCTCATTACACATATATAATTGTTTGGAGGGACTGCCAATAAAAATTAAGAATCCAAAGGTCTATACTATGATCCAATCAATGATTCATCTAGAGGTTTATGTCCTTCATTATTGAGATATAATGACAATTTTCATTAATTATTCAACTTGTACATTTGGTTGGAGGAGTTAAATTTTATTATATATATATATATATATATAGTAAGTTTGGAGGGACTACATGATCTAACTAGGAATTGAACTAGTTTCTTTAACAAAACACTCGATCACTATCTATACAAGGCCTTGTGGACAATTTCTTTTTAATGTTCTATAAAAATAAATAGTTTCATTGTTATTATAAATTTACATTTTAAAACAGTAATATATTTCTTTATATAAATTGAACATTAAATTTGAGCAAAAAAAAAAATAATACAAAATTGATTTTTTATTATTATAAAAAGTAATTCTAAAATGAATAATAGTTATAAGAAACTCAATATCTATTTCAATAATCTAAATAATATTTATAAAAAATTTAGTATCTTTTTGATAATCTATAAAGCTAGTTTAATAAAGTCATTTTAATTATTTATTTATATTTGTCAATTTATATTGGTATTACGTCAAAATATCAAGATACATATGTTAGAGATAATTTTTTTTCTTATGCTCACCGTAAGTCATCTCAATCTTCCATAAGGGAAACAAAATAAGTGACCAAAATAACACCACTTGTATATAAACAAAACTTTCTCTACAAAACTACAAGTAAAAAAAATAACAACTATTGAAATATATAACATAAGAATATAAACATGAGGAAGTCAATGAAGTTGGATTCTATGCATTGGCCCTTAAAGGAGATAAATTATTAATATAACACTTGAGGTGGCTCTTTGGGCCAGACAGTCGTGCATCCATGCTCACTAAGAACAAATGATAATAGCATTGGACTCAAATGATATCAAAGTTGAGATAATGTCTTTTTTCTCCTCATGTTTCTCCTTCAAGGCCCTTCCTAGAACTATTTTCATTTCTAATGAAGGGTGATGTATTTCAAGTATTGGCTCCCTCTTCCTCTGGTGTGACTAGGGTTGGAAAATTAATAGGCCATCTCATCCAAGATTTCAAAATATGAGAAAGATTAAGGTCATTGGCTGTAAGGGTCTCGAGCCGATGAATCTCATCACAAATATCATGAGTGATATCCTAATGGTAATTTTTCACAGCCTCTTGTTCCTAGGCATGATCTCTTTGTATTCCTTTAGGGACACAACCATCTCCCCCGAATGACTATGCAGGTGTTTCCATGACATCATGCACCAAAAATCGAAGAAGCAATCATAAACAAGGAAGAAGGTGCAAATAATGAAGGTGCCAAATGGAAGAATGAAATAAGAACATATGGGAAGCCTGGTTAGGTTATTATGAAATAAGACAATCATACATAGAAGTGAGTAGTAGATAGAAATCCTTTGGTAGGTTCATGCTTCAAGGAGTGGCCAATACATAACAAGCCATAATTCCAACCACCGAAAATTATTCTACAAGAAACTAAGTGGAACAAAATAAATTTTGAGCTAATAGAAATATGAACAGAGCTAAAAGTATCAGTTAATACCTAAATGAAATCTTACCACAATTCTCAAATTGTTAATTGTCATTGTACTAAAGAGAAAGTGGTGAGTGCTTCAACAATAAACACCAACTCCAATAAAAGCTACATAGTCCAATGTGAAATCCCTTCTTCACAACCAAAATTTTTCACTAAAATATCATTCCACTCTCTTTGTGAGAACCAAGTCATCCTGAATAGTCCAAGCCACCTGTAAATCCAAACCACCACAACTCCATTGTCTAGAAGATCATTTTCTATGCTTAGTTAGGATCCACTTTTTCGAAAGACATAGAAAGTAATGGAAAGGATGGTAACATACCATAAAAGTAATAGAGAAGAGACTTTGAAAATGAACTGAAAAAAGGAATGGAGAATTGCCATATAGTTATATTTGAAGAATAACTTTAACGTACTTGGGGTATGAAATAAGCTATCAATACCACCCCTTCCTTCCCCAATCTCTTGTGAATTTCTTCAATAAAATTTAATTTTAATACTTTATATGAAATTAAATATCAAGTATATTTTTCACTTACAAATTTGTTTTATTTACGAGTTATCTAATTCCTTACATTTATATATGAGGATATATTAATAATAATTTTAATATTTGAATTATTTATTTATTAAAAAAATATTAACTATAAAATAATATTGCAATATAAATTTCAAAATATTGCATTAATAAATAAACCATCCAAGAGTTACTTGTCCAACAAATGCTTGTTGTTTGTCATTTTAAAATTAATGGATTGGATATATAAAGATGTTAATGTATATATTTATTGTTAGTTGTGTTTATATCATAATAGAGTTTTAAAATTTTTTAATTTATTTATTAATAACTATTAAATAGATGACAAAGGTTTAATTTAAAGAATATATTCAAATATTCTTATTAAAATATTTAAGTTATTTATTTCTAAGTTAATTATTCTATTTTTAATTAATCTATCTCAAATAATTAATTAAAAAAAATATTATATATAAAAATATCTTATGTAATGTTAAATATTTTATAATGTGAAATATTGTATTATATATATATATATATATATTTATATATATATATATATATATATATATATAATATAATTAAAATACTATTTAATTAATTTTTAAGATATTTTTTAATTTACAATGAAACATATATTATATGAAATATGTAAAGTGTTGTGTTATTTGTTATGATTGATTTTTATTCACTTTCACTTGTCATTTAATTTAAGTAGGTTTTCTATTATATAAAATGTGAATTACTGAATGTACATTTCACTTGGAAATTGGACGAGTGCAAAATCAAAAAATTGATGCGTTCGATGTCAAGAAGGGTTATGTGTTCATGGTCAGAGTGTTGTTGGGGAGGGCCAATTGTTTATGTGTGATTGAGTCCATCTATGGAGGATTTGAAACGCTTAGATTTGCGGTGGATGCATTACATGAAAAGGATTTTGAAAAGGCTGAGATGCCCTTGACTATATGCAATTGAGGGTTTCGACTCTTAGCAAACCATAGGGGTTCATATCCTATGAGATGTGGTAGAGACGGTGCTACGAATTTTGACACGATGACTAAAACACTAAAAAAAACAGTCGAGAGGCCTGACCCCAAATACCTCCGTCCCTGCGCTTGTCCGACGAAGGAAAAACTGTGCTTCATGGTATGGGTCTACGTTTTTCCTGGGAGCAATGTTCACAAGCACCGTAGTGGCAATACTAGGTGTTTTCAGGTGGCGATCCAAAGGGTGTTTGGTCACATCAGGTACTAGATATTTTCCGAAGCTGGAGGCCACTACTTGGTGGGTGATTTTTCCACCTATATCTGTTAAGTGACTGAACGTTATTCCAGAAAGAAGGCTATGAGTTACATGACCAGTGATGAGGGTGAAATATTAATGACAGAGAGGTCATGCCGGGAGCTATGTACCATACCTACGAGGGTAATACTCTTCCATTGCTCTGTTTTCTTTTATTATTGCTTTGTGAATCGTTATTATATGGATGCATTTTTTTGGGAGGATTTTTGCTGCTGTGATGTCCGATTGGGTGCTGGGGTTTCATTTTTTATCTATGTGGCCTACTATATTTCTATGATCATCTTACGGGGAGATTCCCACTTGCAAGCCCTCTTTTCCCTAATGTCCTATCCACTCTGGCCCTAGTGCTGGCTATGTCCACATTTATTGCGACCAAGGTTCATGGCCCTGTTAGGGTCCTATAAATATAGGATTCATAATTTTGAATTGAATTTTGATAGTATTGTAAAATATATACATACCTTGATTTCTGCAAGTTGTTTTCCCATATTTTGAAAAAAAATAAAAAAAATAAAAAATAAAAAGAGGGTGAAAAGTCCTAAAAGAAAGATCAAAGGACTTAAAAAAATATATAGACCCCAAAAGAAAAAGATGAAAAAAAAAATGAAGGTGTGCAAGTCCAAATGCCACTGCTTTTTACTTTTTGCAAATGATTATGGCAAAGTGTCAATAAATGCCATAATCCATGATGAGTTAAACTTTTTAAACTTCACTTGTCATGTTTTCAATTTCCATGTTTTAGATAGTGAATAAAGTTTTGTCAGATAGTTTAATCCTGACAAATCAATAGATAGGTAGAGAATAAAGAGGAGCTCACAGTTTAATGTGAGCCCTCAGAGGAAATATGGTAGAATTATATATTTTTATGCTTTCAAAAGAATAAAATGTTACAAGGTAGCAAGCTTAAATGCACCTGCTAAAAGGAAGAAAAAATGTTAGAGTAACGTTGGGTAGGTAGAAAGAAGTGGAAGACAACATGTAATATTCATCATCGGGAAAAAAATCACTAATTTCCCTTCCCCTGTAAGTATTCAGTATTCTATTCTACTAGTCAAAGAGGCTTAGAGCATTTCTCTGACTTCTGTTGGGACCGAACCCAAGGCTTGATGACTAGATAGTGGAAAATGTTGAGTTCTTATGATAAAATCCCCTTTACCATTATTCATCCATAATTCATACATTTAACTCATCTTCATTTCATAAGTAAAGACTCTTTCTTACTTAATGAAGCTTAAAATCCCCTTTAATTAACTTCCTTCATTCATAAAAAATACAAAAAACCTCAAGAAACACTCTATCCTAAGTAAATTGGTGAAATCTTGAAATAATAAGCTTTGCTTTTATTTTTTCACTTTACTTGGTTACTTACTGTATTTTTTATTTCATCTCCCATTGTCATATTAAATTTTAACTTATGCTATTAATTCCCTAAAAATACCTTATCCTATCTATATAATTCCCTTTATGTAATACCCCCTAAAACCCACTATTATAAGATTTTTGACCAAAGATATTATCCAAATGTTGAATTAAAACCCAAAATATATTCCCTTTGGTCTAAAAACTATCCTTAAACAAATACCCTGCCCCCTACAGTTATAGACCTTTCAAAAACTCTAAAACTATATAATAAAATAAAATGAAAAAATATCTTTTATGCATATCCTATGTATTTTAACACGCGAAAGCATTACAATACCCATTACATTTTATCCTAAGTATTGGGATGCACCGCGCCTTTGTAAATACACTCACCATCCCTCCCTACATAAACTTAAACCTTTTCCCTTTTCCCATTATATAAAAGGTCACGTTTTGTATAAAATTAACCAAAGGTTTTTATCCCCCAGTGCATATCATTTACGCCGGTCCCACCGTCCTTTTGACCTCAACTTCCCATAAAATCCAACCGTTCATTTTCTTTTTGATGATCCAATGGTGCAGTATAGATATCGCGCCCATAAACCAAACAATCACCCAAATCTCAAATGGACGCGAAATGGGAAATTTTCCCATTTCTGCCTCCCGTGACATGGCGCGATTTCATTTGATCGTGTTCATTTTAGAAAAAGCTAATTACCACCAAGATCCAACGTGAAAACCGCTGATGGTTTTGCATTTTGAAAAGCCAAACTACTCCCCCCAGCAGATTTGACCTGCATTAAATGCATTAAAGATGATTCATATATTCAAATTAAAACCTTTGATATATCGTTTTTTATGATTATTCTTGTGTTCCGACTGACAAAAACTCCTCCCGACTATGTAAAGACCCTTTTAGCCCAATTTTCAAGTTTATACCCCGATAAGAGCTGAATTCAACATAAAATCGCTTGTTTGAATACCGGAAAAACCATTTTTTGTTCTAGCAAGCCGGACCGGAGTTTAAATTCGACCTCAAAGCATCTGAAAACCCTTCCAACAGTCAAATACCTATGTTCAAGGTATTTTTTGACATACAGAACCTGAAAATTCTAAGTTTAGACCATCCATAGCTAAAATAGGCTTCAAATTAGAAAAATTCATCAGGAGATTGCCCAAAAATGGCCTAAAATAGGTCAAACCCTGGCCAATTTTTCCCAGAAATTGTTGTTCGTAAAACATTTGTTAAAGCCAATTTCCTGAGCTTACGACCTCTAAAAATCAATTATAGAAACATAAAAAGGGTTTAAAACATACAGTGTCTTAAAAACTCCTTTTTACAGTCCAAATCATTCAAAAAAACCCTCATTTTCTGTCTTAAACCAGTTTACATATCTCAGATACCTAATTGAGCAATAAAAAAAACCCCACCAAGACTATCTTTTGCCAAAGAATTGCTAAAATTATTCTCTGTTTTAAAGAAATAAAACTTCTGCAAACAATTTAAGCTCACATTAGTTAGTCCAAAATGACCAAAAAGTAGATCATAGTCAAGCCTGGAGGATCCAAACCTCCTAAACTTGTAACACCTAAAGCTGTTAAATCTACTCCAGCCTTCATTGCTAAATCCACTGTATCAGTAAATCCCCTACTTCCACCTATAACTGTTGAAGAAGTTATTCCATTGACTGATATGGATTACAATATTGTTGACCCTGTAATATAATTCAACCTTTTAGAGATACATAACTGGTGCTATGATAAATACTTGGATAAAGATGAAATGCCTATTTGGGAGACTCATTTGCCCCAATATGTAGTTCCTTTAACCCATCCTGGACAAGACCTTGTTATACTGTGTTAAGAGAATTATGAACCAGACCAAAGGGCCATTGTTAATGCTGACAAAGAGATTCTTTTTACTTTCACAACAGAATCCATAAATCAAATGCTGCAATTACCATTTGACCGTCAATTAGTCCCCTTATCTATTGAATTTTTGACCCAGTTATACTTGAGCCTGGATTTCCCAAAATAGTTTATGATATTTCAGAATTTTTGGCCTTCCCATGTTGATATTCCAAAAATAAACCCCCCTTATTCTAATACTAAATTTCCTGAAGGATCCAGGCACATTATTTCAATGCTATATTTTATATTGGGATACTTGACAAATGGATTCATTGATGCATCCATCCTTGGCTTTCTATCCACCTTATCTCCAGGCCATCCTCTAGCACTCATTTTTTATTATGCCACATTCATAGCAGATAACATTCATCATCAGCTTACCAAAGTACCCACTGAAGGGGTTTCAGATATTCTTCCTACTTGTTTCACTTGTTTTTATTCTTCCAAGCTGATAATTTTCCAATTGCTTTGCAAAAGCTAGACTTGGAGGGTAAGCCTTTGTCTATTGTCTTATGGACTTCCTTGCTAAGGAAATAGAGTAGTGAATTCACTTATACAGATTTTTTAGACCTTTTCCTCCATCCAGCAATGAATATTTTGTACAAGCAGAGCATCCCAGGGTCAATGAAGAAATGAAGAGGATATTATAGCTATTAGAACAAAATAAGATGGGCGACTGGTTTCTTTATGAAAAGCACACAGAGATAAGAATTTTTGGCTCAAATTTATTACCTTATAAATTGCCAAAGTACATGAGCATGGAATTTTTGCATTGGAATATTCAAGGCAAATTCTAAATATTGACTCCATCAACTTCCTAGATGCCAGGAAAAAGACCCAATTCAAGCTAAAAAATCAGATTGGTCCATTCATCATAAATAACAGATAAGAAAAAAAGGAAATCACCAAGAAACTAGCAGAGTTTAAATTTCGGGAGAGTTTTCCATGGAACTATGATCCTCAAGGGATCCTGAGCAATTTAAGGGTGAAATGCAAGCTCACACCATTCATACATGTGTCTAAGCCAAAGATTGAGAAATTTGCAAATCAAACATAATGGATAGAGAAAACATTGATAGATACATCAATCAATACATAAGTAGCAAATAAAATGGATACTACACAATCTATTGTAGTTGCAAAGCAGCCACAGACTTCAACAAAAAGAGGCAGGGATGAAGGAACCTATACAACAGAAATGAGTACAGATACAAAATTCAAGTTGATTTACAATAAAAGGCTCAAATTTAGCTCAATTGGGAAATAAAAAGTAATTGATGTTGAGGATACAAATGAGCTAGAGGTAAATAATGATGAAGCTACAAAAATAATCAATGAAACTCTTGCAGAGATTGGAAAAGATCAAACAACAGGTAAAGATGATACTTAGATGACTGAGAAACAAAATATGGATGCTTCTTCCTCACAGACAGCTGAGGAAAAATACCTAGATATCAAGGAAAAATATAAAGAGATAAAGTAGAAAAATGAGGAAATTAAATCAGAGATATATTCTCCATTCCTCAAGAAAAAAACAGGGAATCAGAATAGGCTAGTGACACCATTTGAATATTCTACAAACAAAATAATTATGTCATTTCTGAAACCAACTACTTCAACACCAAAGACAGTGGTAGATTATAAAAAGGTTGAGTTTGAAGTAGATACTGAAAATGTTCATGAGCTAGACCAAATTGAATTCCATACACATAGCTCTGAAATGTTGTATTCAACTGTGGTGACAAAGGCAATGAGTGCCACCAAATTGCAGAATACTATTATTAAAATGCATGATCAAATGAAACTAGACAAAGGATATTTGTATGCAAAAGAACTAAGGATTAAAGCCTTAGAGGATTTGATTTTACAGGTGGGATATGATCCCTCAAATGTGCAGGCAGCTGAAATGTTGATTAAGAAAAAGAATGATGATATTGCAACTTTGAGGAAACATCTTAAGCTTCCTCAAAGTGAGCACCCACAGACTAAAGAAATCCTTCAAGAGCAAAGTGAGAAATAAGCGATGATGAACCTCATCCTCAAACTAACTGCTCAAATCAAAGAAATGGAATCTGAAATGGACCAACTTGTCTAAGAGAAAGAAACTGTGAAGGAAACTAAAACTCCTATTATTCCTTCAGTTATTCCAGTAATTACCACAGCAGTGGCATCTACATTAGGAGAAAATATAGCACCAAAGGAACCACTGGCAACTGCAGTGCCAGTGAGTTCAACTAATACTTCAAACACAGGTTCTTATACAACACAGGTCCAACAAGCAGATGGAGCAGGTTAGATTGTGAAGGCTATGGGGGATTTGTCCTTGAAAACTAATGAGATCAATAGCCTAAAGAAGGTAATTGAAAACCTTGAATCTTCAATTAAGTTAGCTTAAATAAATGCTAAAACCCATGAGCAGAAGGCAATTGGACTTGGAGAGAAAATCAAGGGCTTGAAGAAAGAGCTAACATTTACTAAACAAATTTCATTTGTCAAGAATCATCTATGGAAAAACATAATTGAGGCCATTCACACTCAATGGCCTTCAATTCAGATTATATATGAGCAGAGAGACTTATTGTTACCAACACAGGTGGAAATTCAGAAAACGAAGGATGAGTTAACTGATAAGCCAGCTCAGGCTTTAAAACTCATCACTTTCCTGAATAGCAAGAATAGAGCAGAATTGGAAGAGTTACAGATACTCGATAGAACATAGACCATTTTTCAGATTAAAAAGGTAGTAACAAAGAAAAATTTGATGAACTACTTAGAAGAAAAGTGTGAATCAATGAACATTTCCATAACAAAGTTTATGGTGAAGTATAAAAACCTAAGAAAAAAGGGCTTGCCAGACATTCATGTCTTCAATGAAAAAATAATGCCCCAAAAAGATTATGATAATAAAATCAGAGAATTTGCTAAGGAAAAAGTCAGCAAACCATTGCCAAAAGGCACTCCTACAGGTAAAGTCTTCCTTCAACACTTTGAAGATTTATTCTCTCTTCAACATGAGATCAAACATCTTTTTGTGTTCAAACCCAATTTTGCTAAATACACAGAGGCAGATGAGAATTTTAGAAAGCTGAAGAATGTAAAAATTCCCAGTGAAGAATAGTGGCAAGAATTTACAGATTTGATGTGAAAATGAGAAGAAAAATAGTGAAGAAATTACCTTGAAAACAGTCAAGAAGAAACAGTGAAGAAAAAGAACAGTCTGTTGATTTTTTACTGCAAAAAGAAATATTTTTTACAGCAGTAAAATAGTGGAAATATCAGTCAAAAGTGTATCAGTGTTAAAGGGCAATGTTAAAGAGTATCAGATGAAAGAGTATCAGCCAAGGCAACTCAAATGAAGATATTTTCTAACAGCCAGCAAATCAGGACAACTAATCACTTAAAGGCTACTTGATTAGATAAGAAGTTCTATTTATTTTGGATAAGAGGACAAATTTCTTATTTGTTAAGCAACTGTCCCTCTTATTTTGTAAAGATATTTTCTATTTCCTTAAGATATTCCTAAAATGTCTTCTAGGATTTTTGTAACTACATTTTTTATAAATACTTCAACATTTGAAGTATTGAGCAGTGGAATAAAATTGTTAAGACTTTACTATAGACTTTTTGCTGAACATTGGAGGCTATTATGTGTTGATTTCAAAGTAGCAGACTGGACAAAGCTAAACTGGTATCATAATTCAGGATCCCTCTGATAAGCTGATGAGTGAAGTACTTTCTTCTTGTCATTGTTTTTTTTCTTGAGTTTCATGCAATTCATTATATGTTTGTTCTATCTTAATGAGTAACTAGGAATATTACTACAGGGTAGTCCTTTACTCCCTGTTTTTAACTAGTAACCATTTAAATGTTTTCTGATGATTTCCGGTGTTAGGAATTCTTAATTTCTCCTACTCCCATTTGACCCCTGCCTCCTTCTTCCATTTTTTGGATCAAAGGATCCTTCATAATCCTTTATCCTGATCACACCATTTCACCAAAAACACTTTTTCAAATCTCTGAGGGTTATCTATCTTGCCCTGAATACATTTGTAACTTTTTGGCCTTGATTTCTAGTGCTGCTAGCTAGATTTAGACTCCATAGCCCAATGGAAAAGTATATTTCTCTCTAGTTTACCTCTAAGTGATTTTTCCCACCAAAACCTTAAAAAACAAAACCAATTGTACTATCATAACTAGCCTAAAAAATAAATAAAAAAACAAAGATAAATCTTAAAGATAGAGCCCTCTCTGAATTCTAGGAAGGCTAGATCCTAGGATTTGAAGTAGGTTTGTGGTTACCTCTACTTTTCTTAGACTAAAAAATCAAATCCCACAACTTAAGAAATTACTAGAATGATAACATACTGGCGACCATACTGGGGAACTAACCAATCTCCAGTCTTAAATTTAGTCTTAAAGGAAGATCTTTCATTTATCTTTTTACTTTAAGATTATTTTTATAGGTTGTGGGTATTCAAAACAATCATTCTGGCTTCTAGGAAAACCAATTATACCAGGTCTAACCCTGATTCTAAGCCTGCAGTTATGGTAGATAACCCAGAGCAGATTAGAAAAAAGAAAAAACAAATTGTCAATTTAGAATCTGAAGTACCATTAAGAAAAGCCAATTCTTTACCCAAAGAGTTAGTGAGTTTAAATGATATTGATTTTGATCTGAAGTTTGAATATTCATTGTTTAAAACTAAATCTGAAATTGATTTGAAAAATACTATTATAGATCCTGTTTTCCTTTCATTTTTGAATGAAAAACAGAAAAATATTTCAGTAGGAACAAAGTCAAGTAAATCTGAATATCAAAATACAATTGAAAAAATTAATGTTTCATTGATTAAAGATATTAATGAAGCTATTGAATTAGCCCATTTGTTATCTTACATAAAACCTCTAGTTTCTCAATTTCAAACAACAATAATACCAACAACAGATTCATCTTTATATGTTGTCACTTCATTTATAGATACTTTTGCAAGTTCATCTACAGATCATTTCATTCCTAAGTTGCCTTTACAGCCTAGGATATTATTTCCTTCATCCACTCAATCCATTGCATCTACTACTTTGCAATCAGATTTTATAAGCACCACATCTTTATTTCCTAGAAATTCCATTTACATACCATCTTCTTTTCCCAGCTCTTCAACTACAGTTTTTAATTCATCAGCTACCATATCTAGCACTGCCCCTATCATTATTGTTATACCTCCCATCTCAGCAAAGCTTCAAGCCATGGTTGCTAGGTATGCTCCCCTTGTTTTACCCCAAAACCTTTATGATATGCCTCAAGATTACCAAAATAATATACCATTGTTTGATGGCCTTTCACAGTATACTGCTCAACAACATGTAACTAAAATGATAGAGTACTATGAAATTTATGAAATTGATGAGTCAGATGTCTAGATGAGGTTATTTTCCCAAAGTTTGACAGGAGAAGTTAAAAAATGGTTCAAAAATTTAGCTGCTGGTAGTATAGCTAATTAGCTGCATTTCATAGAATATTTTTAAATAAATGGGAAAAGAAAAAGCACCCCCTTTAAATTTTTTTCTAAGTTCGATGCTTTGAAGAGATCTCCTACTGAGTCTATCCAAGACTACTGCACTAGGTATAAAAGTGTCTATAATGCTATTCCCGCAGCTCTTAAACCTACACCTTACTCTGTTTTGCTCAAATTCCCTGATGTATTTGATACAGATATGGCCTATCAATTAAGATAAAGAGATGCCCAAACATTAGAACATATGCAATTAAATGCTGCCAGTGTAGAAATTAACATTTTAGTTAGGAAAGCCAGACTTAGAAATGAAAGAAGAGTTACAATTAAAGAAGAAAGTTCAAACTCAAATATTAAATTACATTTCGTTGCTAAAAAATTATAAAGGGTGGTAGAAATATTAGATAATTTAGATAGAAAACCTCAATGGGATAATCAACCTCAGATTAGAAATCCCAATTTCAGAAAAAATAATAACAATGGAAAAGCTAAAGAAGCTATTCCAGACCAAAACATTATGCCCCCATTTCAAGAGAACTATGCTAAAATTTCTTAAAATAATGATGAAGATGAGGATGGCATCAATCATATAATGGGAATAGATGAAAACAACACCATTTTCCTCACTCAAGAAGATTTGGAACTATTTGAGCTTCAACAACTCAAATTAAACTCGAGTGAATCCTTTGACTACAAACAAGGTTATGAATTTGCTATTAATGAAATTCACAGTCAGTATAACCTTAGAAATAAGAAAAATAATGAATCTTCTACTAAAAATAATTCCCAAAATCAAAATAAGAAAAACTTAGAAGCCCCAAAAACAAAAGTTCTACAAATTCTCCCAAGGGAAAATAAGCAAAATTCTAATCCTTCCAGTCCTAAAAAATCAACTAGTCCCAAAATTGTTGCTATTACTGATGAAGTATCTCAATCTTCCAAATATGCACAAAAAGCTTATACTCTTAAAGCCTCTGATCAGTAAAAACAACAAATTCTGATCCTAAAAATATTTCTACTCATTCTAAATCAGCAAATCCTAGAACAGATAGTTCTAGAACACCTGCACATAATTCTAGGTTTGATAAAATTTATGCTGCCACACAAACAGTCCCTGAAAAGAAAATTAAAAGCAACAAAACTCAGGAAACTCAAACAGAGAATGCTAAGACAATTGAAGATAAAAATACAACTATTGAAAATCAAGAAAAACCAACTCAGATAATAGTTACTAAAGAAGAATTAGTTCAAATTAGTAAATCTCAACCCTCATTCAATATTCAGTCTGAAATTTCTAAGTTAAAAATACCTATTCCTTTAACATAATTGGTTAAAAATGACTTATACAAATCAACTATAACTGAAACTTTGAATATGAATGATGGTGAAGATGCCATTAATTTGAATAATGATCAACCTGAGTTGATTTTTGGCCCTGATGTGAATGGAAAGCATTCAGATGGATCAGTTCCTCCTTTCTATATCAGTCTTACCATCCATGATCAGATTTTACACAACGTTATGTTAGATTCAGGAACTTCCCATAATTTAATGCCCAAAGCTATCACAGAAACTCTTAATCTAGAAATAACCAGGCCTTACAAAGATTTTTTCTCATTTGATTCTAGCAAATTTAAGTGCTTAGGATTAATTAAGGACTTATATGTGAATTTAGTTTAGTACCCTGGTAAGAGTATGTTGATGGACATTGTAGTAGCTGACATCCCACCAAAGTATGGTATGCTTCTTTCTCGCTCATGGGGAGCAAAGTTGCAGGGATCTACACAATTGGACATGAGCTATGCTACAATATCAATTTTTGGTCAACCAAAAATCTATATAGGAAAACTTTAATTAAATTCATGATCATTATTGCTGAGAGATCCATAAATTATCCCATTTATTCTACACCAACTGAACTTGACTCTTTCGTTTTATGTAACTCTGATAATGATGAAATCCAAACTGAACTGATTGATAAAAAGCCAAAACCAAACAATGACAACATATTTCATGAGTCCCTTTGGCACTTAGAATTTCATGGCTCTTTAAACAAATCAGGAGCAGGAGCAGGAGTATGGATCACAAACATGGAAACTAATCATTTAGAAGGACATGCCTTCAGACTCAACTTCAAATGTACCAACAATATGGCAGAGTATGAGGTACTTATTCTAGGCCTCCAGATCATTAGAAACTTAGGAGGAAAAAGAATGCTAATTATGGGAGATTCAGAATTAATCATAAAGAAAATAAATGGAGATTATTCTATTTATAATCTTAGACTAGCCGGATACAGATATACACCATTGATTTAACTGAAGATTTATTGGAATGCAAGTTTGCTTCTATACCCAGAAAAAAAATCATTCAGGCACACTGTCTAGCAACTTTTTCTAGTACTTGTAACTTACCATTCCAACCAAATCATAGGTATACTGCTGAGGTTAAACATAGACCAATTATCCCAGACAACCTCAAGTACTGGCAGATTTTCTCTCAGGATGAACAGATTTACCATTTTTTAATAATGAGGAAGAATTTCAAAATTGTAAAATAGATACAGACTGTAATATAGATTCAGATTCTAATTGTGAAATAGATAACAAAGATGTACATAAATTTAACAAACCAACTGTATTTACTCAATTTGATATAGATAACTTAGAGAATATAGATGTTGAGCAAATTATTGAAGAAGAAATTGACATGTTAGATTTGAAAGATAACTTTTTTCCTAAAGGTTTAACCCCTTTGGAAGACCTTTTTGATTCCAATGATGTGCCTAAAAAGCCAAAAATGGAACCAGTTAGGTATAACATTGAGGAATGTAACATTGGGACAGAATTAAAACAAAAAATGATTAAACTGTCAAAATCTTTACCTCAACAACAAAGGAACAATACATTGATCTTTTAAAGGAATATCAGGATGTGTTTGCTTGGAGTTATGAAGATCTTAAAGCTTATGACACAAACATAATCCAACACAAAATTTCCATAAAAGATAATCAGAAGCCATTCAAACAAAAATTGAGGAGAATTAATCCTATTCTATTACCTTTGATAGAAAAGGAAGTAAAATTCATGTATGATGCTCAAATCATTGCACCAATAAGATATTCTGATTGGGTTTCAAACCTAGTACCAACAAGAAAGAAAACAGGTGAAATTAGGATATGTGTCGACTTTAGAAATCTTAACAAAGTGTCTTTAAAGGATAATTACCCTTTACTGAAGATGGATCATATATTACAAAGGGTAGTTGGTTCCTCTAGAATTTCTTTGTTAGATGGTTTTTCAGGATACAACCAGATTCTTGTTCAAAAGGAAGACCAAGCTAAAACAACTTTTACCACTCCTTGGGCCACATTCATGTAGGTGAAAATTCCCTTTGGTCTGATGAATGCAGGAGAAACCTTTCAGAGAGCTATGAATATAGCCTTTGCAAAGGAAATTCATGAATTCTTGGTAATTTATCTAGATGACATTACTATATTTTCCAAAACAAATAATGAACACTTGGATCATTTGAGACATGTCTTTATTAAATGTAGGAGATTTGGCATCTTCTTAAATCCAAAGAAAACTCTCTTTGGACTAGAAGAAGGTAAGTTACTAGGACATATAGTTTCAAAAGAAGGAAATAGAATTTATCTTGCTAGGATAGAAGCAATTTTGAAAATTCATCCACCTAGAAATATTAAAGAATTACAAGCTTTCTTAGGTAAAATTAACTTTTTGAGAAGATTTATTTCAAACTTATATGAAATAATTAGAGAATTGAACAATATGCTAAAAAAAGACTAATTTTAAAATGGAGAGTTTAAGTGAAACAATCATTTGAATCCATAAAACAAGCTTTAACTAAAACACAAATCTTAGTCAGTCCAGATTTCAAAAAAGACTTTATAATTTTTTCTTTTGCATCAGAGCATACCATTGTTGCAGTTTTACTGCAGAAGAATGATCAAGGTTTTGAACAACCTATATCTTTTTTCAGTAAGACTCTTAGAGATGCACCTCTAAAATATAGCATAATTGACAAACAAGCCTTAGCCTTGGTTAAAGCTATAAAAGATTTCAGAGTTTACATTCTCTATTCCCACATAATTTCCTATGTCCCTAATTCAGTAGCTAAAGATATTCTTACTCAGGATGACCCTGATGGAAGAAGAAGTAAGTGGATTGCCACTATCTGTAGAAATTTGAATAATTTGTTGAATTATTCACCGAGATTATCCTGGTCACATACTATTTGAGCTTCATACATAACACATAATCTCTTCTACGCATTAATCATCACATGCGGAAATAAAAACAACAAGCGGTATTGAAAACATTCACATGCACACATAGAAATTCAACACATATAACAAAGTATGTATACCGGGGAAAGCTTACAGCTGAAAACCCCCTACTATCTGTATATTATAATGAAGAATAATCATGTAACAATCTCAGTACAATACTCCTCACAAGTACTCAGTACTGTCTCCAAAAGTTACACACAAACTAGCTCAATTTTGAACAAGTCACGGGTTCAAAACTCCTCCACTGTTTGCCTGCCTCTACTGCGCAATCCAAGATGAGAGAATGGATGGAATGAATTCAAATTCCCTTGGCTTTAACTGCGCAATCCTCATTGGCAATCTCCTCCAATGATTGTGCAAATCTCATGCACACTATAGTCACAAATGATAGTAGACTCCACCCTTTCACCCACCTCTAACACTGGTCTCCACTGAACTGTCCATGCACTGCTGTTAACTGATGTGTTCTTTAGTTGAATAATGAGTTAATAATTAGTGAATTAATTAATAATTAATTCACACCACTCATCACTAGTGTGTTTTTCAGTTAGACTAAATACAACTAGTTCAACTAAGTTAAACAGAACACAACTCCACCAACTGTCTCATCAACTCCACCAAACTCTGCCACATGAGTTCTAACTGAAGTCAACCATGCAATAGCTCAACTAACCCTTAGGAAATTCGAATTTCCTTCTGCCAGCTGCATGTGCCACATCTGTAGCTCGAATTGAAGTGCTCCAAGAGGATAAGATAATGTTTATAGTCTAAATATTATTAAGGGTTAATAATATTTGACTGTTCTATTTTTAGACAGGCAGTCTAAAAATAGACTTCGACCTGTATGTCTAAAAATAGATGTCCATCTATTTTTACCAACTTGACCAATCATCCAAGAATAACATCCCGCAACTCCTAGACCATGCTCCATATGTCTAAAAATAGACATAGTCTAAAAATAGACTTTTCGACAAAAATCACATGTGTGGTCCCCACCTAGTTTAGGTGATCTCTTTCCAACTAGGATCAGGAAAGATGTTTCAGGAGGCCTCCTTCACTATTTCTTGTTGCCATTTTCAACACTCCCTCTCAACAAGAAAGGACTGTCATTGCATGCGACATGCAACTCCATGCATTCGCCCTGCAACCTTCACAAGCGCCATGCAACTCCATGCATGCAACATGCAACTCCATGCATTCGCCATGCACCCTTTGCATGTGCCATGCAAACTCATGCATGCACCATGCAACTCCATGCATGTGCCATGCAAACTCATGCATGCACCATGCAACTCCATGCATGCGCCATGCACCCTTTGCATGCAACATCTCTGAAACTGAATAGGCTCCAAACAACTCAATCAGTCTGATGCATCTATCATCAAAGTATTTGACCTCTGCTTAGCTACTGCACATGTCATCAGGAACCACTGCGCTGTTGAAATCTTGCCCCCATGCACTCTTGCACTTGCTGTCAACTCTGATCTGCGCTCTAGTATCTGACACTGTCACTTTGATCTGCCTGCATCAATCCAACTGATCTACTACTGCTGCGCTGTGGGCACCTCATAGCCAGGTTCAATTCATGAGATCCACACCATCTCCATGAATCCTACCCTGAAATCTCTACCTGGGATTACTCATGCATGTTTCCCCACCTCTCACCTGGTGGTATATCTGCATGCACTCCCTCTGCCCATCTGGCACGAAATTTCTCTGCATGAGTGGTTTCTTCCACTCCATGATCCTCTTGTGGCTGCTCCACATCCCGAGGTTCACTATCACCTGCATGAAAAACTTGCTCCCTCTCAAGCTTCAGTTGCATGTCTTTCTCACTTGCATACAACACTTGCTCCCTCTCAAGCATCAATTGCATGTCTTTCATGCACTTCCCAACAGTAGGAAGCTCTGTAGACATCCCATCTACTTCAAGTCTGTACAGATTCCTTGCTCGAATCCATACCTTCTTGACTTGTTCTTCTTCATCCCTAACTCCTATACTCCCAAGCTCATCCCTGCAGTGGAAATTGTTTTTCAAGTATACCGGAATAGTGTCATTCTTCTCCATCTTTATTTTCCTGAGTTTATCCTTGAGAACCAACTTCCTCTGGTCGCTCTTGCTTTGGAATAAATCGAATTCCACCAGCTCAAATCTCAACCGCTTCCGATCTAGACTTGAGAACAAATTATTTCTAGCATAGAGATCGACTGTAGGGGCATTTACTGGATATATCACCTTTCAGAGAAAGGATGGATCCAGAGGCTATCTGGTCCACTTACAGACTCTATCTACCGAAATAAGTTTGTAATCACCGTAATAGATCCGATGATCAATTCTGCTCCGATACCATGTAGAAATTTGAATAATTTGCTAAATTATTCACTGAGATTATCCTGGTCACATACTATTTGAGCTTCATACATAACACATAATCTCTTCTACGCATTAATCATCACATGAGGAAATAAAAACAACAAGCGGTATTGAAAAAATTCACATGCGCACATAGAAATTCAACACATATAACACAATATGTATACCGGGGAAAGCTTATAGCTGAAAACCCCCTACTGTCTGTATATTATAATGAAGAAGAATCATGTAACAATCTCAGTACAATACTCCTCACAAGTACTCAGTACTATCTCCAAAAGTTACACATAAACTAGCTCAGTTTTGAACAAGTCACGGGTTCAAAACTCCTCCACTGTTTGCCTGCCTCTACTGCGCAATCCAAGATGAGAGAATGGATTGGAATGAATTCGAATTCCCTTGGCTTTAACTGCGCAATCCTCATTGGCAATATCCTCCAATGATTGTGCAAATCTCATGCACACTATAGTCACAACTGATAGTAGACCCCACCCTTTCTCCTACCTCTTCCACTGGTCTTCACTGAACTGTACATGCACTGAGTTAACTGATGTGTTCTTCAGTTGATTTATGAGTTAATAATTAGTGAATTAATTAATAATTAATTCACACCACTCATCACTAGTATATTTATCAGTTAGACTAAATACAACTAGTTCAACTAAGTTAAACCGAACACAACTCCACCAACTGTCTCATCAACTCCACCAAACTCTGCCACATGAGTTCTAACTGAAGTCAACCATGCAATAGTTCAACTAACCCTTAGGAAAAGCGTATTTCCTTCTGTCAGCTGCATGTGCCACATCCAAGCATCAAACTGAAGTGCTCCAAGAGGATAAGATAATGTTTATAGTCTAAATATTATTAAGGGTTAATAATATTTGACTATTCTATTTTTAGTCAGGCAATCTAAAAATAGACTTCGACCCGTATGTCTAAAAAAAGATGTCCATCTATTTTTACCAACTTGACCAATCATCCAAGAATAGCGTCCCGCAACTCCTAGACTATGCTCCATATGTCTAAAAATAGACATAGTCTAAAAATAGACTTTTCGACAAAAATCACATGTGTGGTCCCCACCTAGTTTAGGTGATCACTTTCCAAATAGGATCAGGAAAGATGTTTCAGGAGGCCTCCTTCACTGTTTCTTGTTGCCATTTTCAAAACTATCCTAGAATATGACATAGAAATCAAACCAACAAAACTCATTAAAGGACAAGGATTAGCCAGATTGATGGCTGAATCCAACTGCAATGCATTAGACATAAATTTTATTGCTCAGATTGATGACCAAGAAGAGATCGTGACTCCAATGATTAGTGAAGCCTTTCTAGATTCACCTTGGTACTCAGATATTATCTTTGTAATTACAAACTTACAAGCTCCTCCTAGATTATCAAGGATAAAAGATAGATTTCTTAAACTTAAAGCAATGAGATTTTGTATTTTATATAATGTGCTTTTTTGGAAAGAACATAGTGGGATATTACTAAATTGTTTACTGAAAGCAGAAGTTGACAAAATTCTTGAATAATTTCATGCAGGTGACTGTGGAGGGAATTTATATTGGAAAAGTACTACAGATAAGATCCTTAGAGTTGGTTTTTACTGGCCTACCTTATTCGCTGATGTTAAGAAATTTGTTACTTCATGTAACAAATGTCAAATTTTTGAAGGAAAAAAGTAGTTGTTTCCTTTACCCTTAAAGCAAATTTCAACCAAGATGCCATTTCAAAAATGGGGTTTAGAATTCATTGGATAAATTCACCCCCCATTCTCTGGCCAACATAAGTGGATTTTGATTGCCACAAATTACTTTACTAAGTGGATTGAAGCCATTCCCACTAGACAAGCCACTGACACAATCATTATCTCTTTCATAGAAAACAACCTTTTATCTAGATTTGGATGCCCTCAAAAAATAATTACTGATAATGCAATAGAATTTAAATCTAAGAAAATGATTGCCTTCTATCACAAGTACCATATCACCCTATGCCACTCTATTGATTATTACCCTCAGGGTAATGGCCTAGCTGAATCTTCAAACAAAAGCCTTGTAAATATCATTAAAAAATTACTTGAAGATAACAAAAATAATTGGAATAAAAAGTTAGTCTATGCCTTATGGGCAGATAGAATTACCACCAAAAAGTCAATTGGCACTTCCCCTTATCAGATTGTTTATGGGATGGATGTAGTTTTCCCATCATCCTTAGGTGTTCCAGTAATGAAGATTATTCAAGAATCATAAGCGGAAACCAATGATTTACAAAGGAGGATAAATCAAACTCTTCATCTACAACAAACAAGGGAAGAAGTCTATGAAAAATCACAAGAAGTCTATGATAAAATCAAGAAATTTTTTGACAAAAGAAGTAAATAAGATGACTTTTACATTAGAGATCAAGTGTTAAATTGGGATTCCAGGAGAGAGGACAAAGGTAAGCACAGGAAGTTTGGCTTTCTATGGAAAAGACCTGATGTAATTTATGAATATAGGGGTAACAATTCTTTTTTCATCAAAGATTTGGATGGAACAGATATTCAAGAAGGACCAATTAATGGTAGAATTCTCAAACACTACTATTCTTCTGAGTTAACCAATAATTAGTCCCAGTTACTTTTTACATCATTGTAAATATCCATTGAATTTTTTAGATTGGATTGGATATTTTATTTCCAAAGTTGAAGCCTAGAGAGAAGACCCTAAGCTTTGAAGAGTAAAATATCATAAATATGAGTTTTTGCAGAAAAAAAAAAGACAATTACTGGATCATCATAGTCAAAATTGAAGGCTACTAGTCTTAGAGTTCTTGACATTTCACCAGGAAATGTCATCCCCATGTGAAGTCGCTGTTAGGGTCCTATAAATATAGGATTCATAATTTTGAATTGAATTTTGATAGTCTTGTAAAATATGTACATACCTTGCTTTCTGCAAGTTGTTTTCCCATATTTAAAAAAAAAATAAAAAAAATCAAAAAGAGGGTGAAAAGTCCTAAAAGAAAGATCAAAGGACTTAAAAAAAAAATATAGACCCCAAAAGGAAAAAATGAAAATAAACATGAATGTGTGCAAGTCCAAATGCCATAATCCATGATGAGTTAAACTGTTTAAACTTGACTTTTCATGTTTTCAATTTCCATGTTTTAGATAGTGAATAAAGTTTTATCATACAATTTAATCCTGAAAAATCAATAGATAGGTAGAGAATAATGAGGAGCTCATCAGTTTAATCTGAGCCCTCAGATGAAATATGGTAGAATTAGATAGTTTTATGCTTTCAAAAGAATAAAATGTTACAAGGTAGCAAGCTTAAATGCACCTGCTAAAAGGAAGAAAAAATGTTAGAGTAATGTTGGGTAGGTAGAAAGAAATGGAAGACAACATGTAATATTCATCACCGGGCAAAAAATAACTAATTTCCCTTCCCCTGTAAGTATTCAGTATTCTATACTACCAGTCAAAGAGGCTCAGAGCATTTCTCTGACTTTTGTTGGGACCGAACCCAAGGCTTGATGACTAGATAGTGGAAAATGTTGAGTTCTTATGATAAAATCCCCTTTACCATTATTCATCCATCATTCATACATTTAACTCATCTTCATTTCATAAGTAAAGACTCTTTCTTACTTAATGAAGCTTAAAATCACATTTAATTAATTTCCTTCATTCATAAAAAAATACAAAAACCCTCAAGAAACACTCTATCCTAAGTAAATTGGTGAAACCTTGAAATAATAAGCTTTGCTTTTATTTTTTCACTTTACTTGGTTACTTAGTTTTTATTTCATCTCCCATTGTCATATTAACTTTTAGCTTATGCTATTAATTCCCTAAAAATACCTTATCCTATATATATAATTCCCTTTATGTGAATACCCCCTAAAACTCACTATTATAAGATTTTTGACCAAAGATATTATCCACATGTTGAATTAAAACCAAAAATATATTCCCTTTGGTCTAAAAACTACCCTTAAACAAATACCCCGCCCCCTATAGTTATAGACCTTTCAAAAAGTCTAAAACTATATAATAAAATAAAATGAAAATAACTTTTATGCATATCCTATGTATTTTAACACGCAAAAGCATTACAATACCCATTACATTTTATCCTAAGTATTGGGATGCACTGCGCCTTTGTAAATACACTCACCATCCCTCCCCATATAAACTTAAACCTTTTCCCTTTTCCTGTTATATAAAAACACACGTTTTATATAAAATTAATCAAAGGTTTTTATCCCCTAGCGCATATCATTTACCCCGGTCCCACCTTCCTTGTGACCGCAACTTCCCACAAAATCCGACTATTCGTTTTATTTCCGATGATCCAACGGCGCAGGACAAATATCGCGCCCATAAACCAAATGATCGCCCAAAGCTCAAATGGACGTGAAATGGGCAGTTTTCACATTTCCTTCTCCTGTGACATGGCACTATTTCATTTGATTGCATTCGTTTTAGAAAAAATTGCTTACCACCAAGATCCAATGCGAAAACCGCTGATGGTTTTGCATTTTGAAAAGCCAAACTACTCCCGCCAGTAGATTTGACTTGCATGAAATGCATTAAATATGATTCATGTATTAAAATTAAAACCTTTGATATATCCTTTTTTATGATTATTCTTACATTCCAAATGATAAAAACTTTGCCTGATTGTGTAAAGACCCTTTTAGCCCAGTTTTCAAGTTTATACCCGATAAGAGCTGAATTCAACCATAGGTCCCATGTTTGAAGACCGGAAAAACCATTTTCTGTTCTAGCAAGTTGGACCAGAGCTGAAATTTGACCTCAAAGCATCTGAAAACCCTTCAAACAGTCAAATAATTGCGTTCAAGGTATTTTTCGACATACAAAACTTGCAAATTCAAAGCTTAGACCATCCATAGCTAAAATAGGCTTCAAATTAGAAAAATTTATCAGAAGATTGCCCAAAATCACCCTAAAACAGGCCAAACCCTGGCAAATCTTTCCCATAAATTGCTGTGTTCGTAAAACATCTGTTAAAGCCAATTTCCTCAGCTTACGACCTTTGAAGATCAATTCTAGAAACAGGAAAAGGATTTAAAACATACAGTGTCTTAAAAACACCTTTTTACAGTCCAAATCATTCAGAAAAACCCTCGTTTTATGTCTTAAACTAGTTTAAATATCTCAGATACCTAATTGAGAAATAAAAAAAACCCCACCAAGACTATCTTTTGCCAAAGAATTGCTAAAATTATTCTCTGTTTTAAAGAAATACAACTTCTGCAAATAGTTTAAGCTTGCATTAGTTAGTCCAAAATGATGAAAAAGCAGATCATAGTCAAGCCTGGAGGATCCAAACCTCCTAAACCTGTTACACCTGAAGCTGTTAAATCTACTCCAGCCTTCACTACTAAATCCACTGTATCAGTAAATCCCCTACAACCACCTGTAATTGCTGAAGAAGCTATTCCATTGAATGATATGAATTACAATATTGTTGAACTTGTAGTAGAATTCAACCTTTTAGAGATACATAACTGGTGCTATGATAAGTACTTGGATAAAGATGAAATTCCTATTTGGGAGACTCATTTTCCCCGATATGTAGTTCCTTTAACCCATCCTAGACAAGACCTTGTTAGACTGTGTCAAAAGCATTATGAACTAGACTAAAGGGCCATTGTTAATGCTAACAGAGAGATTATTTTTACTATCACAGCAGAATACATAAATCAAATGATGCAATTACCATCTGACCTTCAATTAGTCCCCCTATCTATTGAATTTTTGACCCAGTTATATTTGAGCCTGGATTTCCCAAAAAGGTTTATGATATTTTAGAACTTTTGGCCTTACCATGATGACATTCCAAAAATAAACCCCCGTTATTCTACTACTGAATTTCCTGAAGGATCCAGGCACATTATTTCAATGCTATCTTTTATATTGGGATACTTCACAGATGGATTCATTGATGAATCCATCCTTGTTTTTCTATCCACCTTATCTCCAGGCCAGCCTCCAACACTCATTTTTTACTATGCCACATTCATAGCAGATAGCATTCATCATCAGCTTACCAAACTACCCACTGAAGGGGTTTTCAGATATTATTCCTACTTGTTTCACTTGTTTTTATTCTTCCAAGCTGATAATTTTCCAATTGCTTTGCAAAAGATGAACTTGGAGGGTAAGCCTTTGTCTATTGTCTTTTGGAATTCCTTGCTAAAGAAAGAGAGTAGTGAATTCACTTATACATATTTTTTAGACATTTTCCTCCATCCGATAATGAATATTTTGTACAAAGCAGAGCGGCCCAGGGTCAATGAAGAAATGAAGAGGATATTACAACTATTAGAAAAAAATAAGATGGGAGACTGGTTTCTTTCTGAAAAGAACACAGAGATAAGAAATTTTGGCTCAAACTTATTACCTTATAAATTGCCAAAGTACATGAGCATGAGAATTTTTGCATTGGAATATTCAAGGCAAATTCTAAATTCTGATTTCATCAACTTCCTAGCTACGAGGAAAAAGACCCAATTCAAGCTAAAAAATCAGATTGTTCCATTCCTCATAAATAACAGAGAAGCAGAAAAGGAAATCACCAAGAAACTAGCAGAGTTTAAATTTCAGGAGAGTTTTCCGTGGAACTATGATCCTCAAGGGATCCTGAGCAATTTAAGGGTGAAATGCAAGCTCACACCATTCATACATGAGTCCAAGCCAGAGATTGAGAATTTTTCAAATCAAACATAATGGATAGAGAAAACATTGATAGATACATCAATAAATACAGAAGAAACAAATAAAATGGATACTACACAAGCTATTGTAGTTGCAAAGCAGCCAGAGACTTCAAAAAAAAGAGGTAGGGATGAAGGAACCTATACAATAGAAACCACTACAGATACAAAATTCAAGTTGATTTACAATAAAAGGCTCAAATTCAACTCAATTGGGAAAGAAAAGGTAATTGATGTTGAGGATACAAATGAGCCAGAGGTAAATAATGATGAAGCTACAAAAATAATCAATGAAACTCTTGCAGAGATTGGAAAATATCAAACAATAGGTAAAGATGGTACTCAGATGATTGAGAAACAAAATATGGATTCTTCTTCCTCACAGACAGCTAAGTAAAAAGACCTAGATATCAAGGAAAAATATAAATAGATAAAGAAGAAAAATGAGGAAATTAAATCAGAGATATATTCTCAATTCCTCAAGCAAAAACGAGGGAATCAGAATAGGCTAGTGACATATTTTTACTATTCTACAAACAAAATGATTATGTCATTTCTGCAACCAACTACTTCAACACCAAAGACAGTCGTAGATTATAAAAAGGTTGAGTTTGAAGTAGATACTGAAAATGTTCATGAGCTAGGCCAAATTGAATTCCACAGACATAGCTTTGAAATGTTGTATTCAACTGTGGTGACAAAGGCAAGGAGTGCCACCAAATTGCAGAATACTATTATTAACATGCAGGATCAAATGAAACTAGACAAAGGATCTTTGTACACAAAATACCTAAGGATTAAATCCTTAGAGGATTTGATTTTACAGGTGGGATATGATCCCTCAAATGTGTAGGCAGCTGAATTGTTGATTAAGAAAAATAATGATGATATTGTAGCTTTGAGGAAACAGCTTAAGCTTCCTCAAAGTGAGCACCCATATACTAAAGAAATCCTTCAAGAGAAAAGTGAGAAAGAAGAGATGATGAAGCTCATCCTCAAACTATCTGCTCAAATGAAAGAAATGGAATCTGAAATGGACCAAATTGTCCAAGAGAAAGAAACTATGAAGGAAAATGAAACTCATATTATTCCTTCAGTTATTCCAGTAATTACCACAACAGTGGCATCTACATTAGAAGAAAATCTAGCACCAAAGGAACCACTGGCAACTGCAGTGCTAGTGAGTTCAACTACTACTTCAAACACAGATTCTTCTTCAACACAGGTCCAACAAGTAGATGGAGCAGGTCAGATTGTGAAGGCTATGGGGGAATTGTCCTTGAAAACTAATGAGATCAATAGCCTAAAGAAGGTAATTTAAAACCTTGAATCTTCAAGTAAGTTAGCTCAAATAAATGCTAAAACCCATGAGTAGAAGGCAATTAGACTTGGAAAGTAAATCAAGGGCTTGCAGAAAGAGCTAACATTTACTGAACAAATTTCATTTGTCAAGAATCATTTATGGAAAAACATAATTGAGGCCATTCACACTCAATGGCCTTCAATTTAGATTATATATGAGCAGAGAGACTTATTGTTAGCAGCACAGGCACAAATTTAGAAAACCAAGGATGAGTTAACTGATAAGCTAGCTCAGGCTTTAAAACTCATCACATTCCTGAATAGCAAGAATAGAGCAGAATTGGAAGAGCTAAAGATACTGGATAGAACATAGATCATTTTGTAGATTAAAAAGGTAGTAACAAAGAAAAATTTGATGAACTACCTAGAAGAAAAGTGTGAATCAATGAACATTGCCATAACAAATTTTATGGTGAAATATACAAACCTAAGAAAAAAGGGCTTGCTAGACATTCATGTCTTCAATGAAAAACTAATGCCCCAAATATATTTTGATAATAAAATTAGATAATTTTCCAAGGAACAAGTCAGAAAACCATTGCCACAAGGCACTCCTATAGGTAAAGTCCTCCTTCAACACTTTGAAGATTTATTCTTTCTTCAACATGAGATCAAACATGTTTTTGTGTTCAAACCCAATTTTGCTAAATACATGGAGGCGGATGAGAATTTTAGAAAGATGAAGAATGTAAAAATTCCCAATGGAGAACAGTGGCAAGAATTTACAGATTTGATGTGAAAATGAGAAGTAAAACAGTGAAGAAATTACCTTGAAAACAGTCAAGAAGAAACAGTGAAGAAAAAGAACAGTTTGTTGATTTTTTACTGCAAAAAGAAATATTTTTTACAACAGTAAAATAGTGGAAATATCAGTCAAAAGTGTATCAAATTTAAAAGGCAACGTTAAAGAGTATCAAATGAAAGAGTATCAGCCAAGGCAACTCAAATGAAGATATTTTCTAACAGCGAGCCAAGAAGGACAGCTAATCACTTAAAGGCTACTTGAATAGATAAGAAGTTCTATTTATTTTGGATAAGAGGACAATTTGCTAATTATTTAATCAACTGTCCCTCTTATTTTGTAAAGATATTTCCTATTTCCTAAAGATATTCCTAAAATGTCTTCTAGGATATTTGTAACTACATTTTGTATAAATACTTCAACATTTGAATTATTGAGGGGTGGAATAAAATTTCTAAGACTTTACTATAGAATTTTTGCTGAACATTGGAGGCTATTATGTGTTGATTTCGAAGTAGAAGATTGGACAAAGCTAAATTGGCATCATAATTCAGGATCCCTGTGATAAGCTGATGAGTGAAGTACTTTCTTCTTGTCATTGTTTTCTTTCTTGAGTTTCATGAAACTCATTATATGTTTGTTCTATCTTAATGAGTAACTAGGAATATTACTACAGGCTAGTCCTTTACTCCCTGTTTTTAACTAGTTACCATTTAAACGTTTTCTGCTGATTTCCGGTGTTAGGAATTCTTAATTTCTCCTACTCCTGTTTGACCCCTGCCTCCTTCTTCCATTTTTTGGATCAAAGGATCCTTCATAATCCTTTATCCTGATCATACCATTTCACCAAAAACACTTTTCCAAATCTATGAGGGTTATCTATCTTGCCCTGAATACATTTGTACCTTTTTGGCCTTGATTTCTAGTGCTGCTAGCTAGATTTAGACTCCATAGCCTAATGGACAAGTAGATTTATCTCTAGTTTACCTCTAAGTGATTTTTCCCACCAAAACCTTTAAAAACAAATCCAATTGTACTATCATAACTAGCCTAAAACATAAATAAAAAACAAATATAAATCTTAAAGAGAGAGCCCTCTTTTAATTCTAGGAAGGCTAGATCCTAGGATTTGAAGTAGTTTTGTGGTTACCTCTAGTTTTCTTAGACTAAAAACTCAAATCCCACAACTTAAGAAATTACTAGAGTGATAACAGGCCCCAAACATCAAGCATTTAAGGCAGAGGGTGGGTCTCTGTTCTGGTGCCAAAGTACTAGATTTTCATAGAAACCATTTCTGGGAAATCAATAATTTTATGGGTCTGGGATACAGGTCTTATGACAGATCTAAAGCAAAAGGCCCAAAATGCACCATTTATCTCATTTTCAAAACATAGCTTGATTTTTTCTGGGAAAGTGTTATAGGAAGAAATCGACATGAAAGGCTACAATATATAAAGGAACTCTATCATTACCCTGAATTTAAGGTTACTTGGTAGTGCTCCGGGAGTAAGCACACCAGCTAGATATTCATCAGTAGATAAGGGCCAGACTTATTTCAAAGATTTATTATGAGGAAAAACTATCACATGGGGCAAAAAAACACCAAATCTGTCAATAACGGGTACGTATAATGTAGAAAAGAAGGAAAAAAAATCTAGAGCTGGCCATAGAATTACCATAAGAAAATGGAATCTTCAATTCTCTGCAAGAAAGCACTATTATTTGTCTATTTAATAGATACTTGCCCAAATTGAAAGATATAAATGCTTGGATCTAGCTAAACTGGACCAAATATTGTGATATATATCTGTGCACAAAAGGTTTCTTTGTGGTTCAGTTTGATAACCAAAAATATTACAGTCATGTCATAAATGAGGGACCATGGTTCTGGGGAAGGGCAGGCTTCTTTTTAGCTCCATGGTTCCCTGGTTCTTATGCAAACTTAATGGTGGTAAAAAAATGTCGGTTTTGGTAAGGTTACATAACCTTATGCTCCCTTTTTGGCGCCATAAGGTATTATAAGATGTTGGGAACTCCTTAGGAAGTTTCTTGAAGATGGACCGCGAGAAAATGGGCAAAGGGATCTTCACATTTTCGCGTATATGCATGGAGATGGATTTAAGAAAAGGCCTGCTGAACTGTATTCACTTACACACAAAGAACTTAAGTGAACACAAGTGTTATAATTTGAAAATACTTCTTTCAGATGCAGGGTGTGCCACCAAACAGGGAATTTGCAAAACACATGCATATAATCAAAGAAAAGAACAAACAAGAAACCACAAAATAGAAAACGATGGAAAATTCCAGAACCTCAATCTTCAGATGATGAGGATGAAGAAGTGGACGAATCCAAACAAAATTTGGAAGCAGGAAAAAAACATGGTACTCAAGAAAATAGAGAAGAGGATGAGGAAGAACAACAAATACATGCAGAGAAACCAACTACTACATCAATTGATTCGATCCATGATAACAAATTGGAGGGGAAGAACAATAATCAAGTCTTTGAGGGAAAAAAGCATCCTCACATATCTGAGAGCTCCGACTGAGATAAAGAAGCCCCAAACTCTATTAGTAATAATGTGTTGGAAATTATTACTACTTCTCCTTCTCCTAAGGGTTGGAAAAAAGTACAAAAGAAAAAAGGCAAAAAAGATAAGCCAAGTGTATCTAGCATTATGTAATTTTAGCTTTATTTCTTGGTAGCTATGCTACTTTGTGTGTGTCACTCTATTGGGTCCCCTCGTGACTCTTCTGAATGCTTCGTGCATCTACTCTTGTAACTTTTTATTTGTTATAATTGAAAGTTACTGATTTTTTATTTTAAAAAAAAGTACATTTCACTCATCAATATTTATGGAAAATATCTGTAGCCATAATGGTTTTTTGCGAATATAAATATCAATTTTTCCTAGAAGAAGTAATTGAAAAGCACAATGATTTTCCAGTTATATGCATTTTTTCCAAACCCTAACCCTAAGATTTTTGGAAACATATAACTCTCGTTAACTGCTCATTAGGGTTTTTCATATAACCCTAACACTAAGAGTTTTGGGTGATGAGCCTCAGTATTGTAACAAGAATTCTACAACTCCCAAGCCTACCAACTTTAATTATCAACCTGGGTTCATACAAACTTAAGAGGTGTCAGCACTATATGTGCAACATAAAATGTGTCCCTCTTTTGTTGATTTGATGTAATGGAGTGAATTTCATGAAATAAAATCCTAAACTAATTGCAGAAATGGAAGTGTTTCTTTGAAAAGAAATTTATCCTAGGCAAGAACAATAATATGTAATTGGAATCCTAAGAACATGAATTCAAATAAATATGCCTAGTATAATTTGTAAAAACACATGTACTAAGTGGTTTTTATTCTTCCTTAATCATGGATTTATAAACTAGGGGTCACGATTTGAGCCTAAGAGACAAAAACCAAGCTTTGGGAGAAAATATGTTCGAGTTTACAAATGCTACAAGAGTGATACACAAAGTTCTATTTTTGCTACTTGAAGTTATATTTTGGAGATAAATCACCGAATGGCTAAGTAAATTAAATGAAAATGTGATGGGACATATTTTTTTATTAAGTATGATGTCTTAGGTCTCCATTCCAAATGGAATGAATCCAAAATAACATTGTTGACATGTGCTAAAAAATAACAAATACTACTCTAAAAACTCGAAATTAAAGAACTAGTGAGCTAGTTAACCTATCAAATTCCTAACCTATTCAAGTAAAAATTCAATGGGGTGAATTTTGTTATTAAATTTAATGTTTTTATGACCTAATACAATTGGAATCAACTCAAACAAAGCTCATTAACCCATTCTAAAAAATAGCATAAAATTACTACTATTTCGCTAAAAGGCATTTCCGATTCCTATATTCGTAAACTAGTAAACAAATACAAGTATCTCAATGATGAAGATGGAATTCAATGTTATTATAAGGATGAATAATGCTCATGGGACTGTAAATAACCTATAAAATAACTCACTTCAATCATTTAACTCAATCCTACAACAAGAAAACCATCAATACTAAATAGAAAGATAAGAAAAATAAGAATAAGAGATGCATGTGAATAAGAAGTGAAAAGAACATAGAGAAATTGTGAAAGAGGGCTCTAAGTATCCTGGGATGGCCAAGCCCAAGGAGACTCAGATTAATATGGAAGAAACCAAGATTTAAAGCTAAAAATGACCCCAAAATTCATTATTTGAATTAATCCAAGTACATTCCTGCAAGAAATGAGAATGGAGATACTGAACAACAAGTTTTCTCCACAAGAAGATAAACGTACATGCTTCTAAAGGAAAATTCGAATTTGTACCTATAAAAATTGATGGGGAAGCATTCTCCTTGAAAGGAGGAGGATCACCCCTCCAAAATCCCTCAAATAGCTGTTAGTATGAATCTTTCGTCGGAAAAAGACCACTTTAGCTACGCATAAAAAATAGCCCTAACATCAATTTTGGATACCAATATCTTTAAATCTGAAGTTAGGTGATCCAAATAAAGCTGGAAAAATCCAGATCTAAGCATAAAAGACATTAAGTAGTGAAAATAAAATGTCACTCCATGCATCCAATAGACAAGACAAGAACAATGTATTTGAAAGAATTTTTTATAATAAAAGGGGGCACCTAAGAGGAAAACAAGAAAGGTGTTTCTGATTCTCCTCAATGGGATGGGTTCTTGAAAGTCCTCAGCATTTCATATCTAAAATTTCTCTCTCTTGTTGGTGTAGAAAACCCAGACAAACATAGAACTCAAAGGGAGTTCACAAGGAAAAAATGGAGTATGTGACCAAAAGTATAGATCTAGAGTGATCTAATGCAATGAAAGGTGACTAATGAATGGGGAAAACCCTTCTATTTATAATAAAATATTAGGGCGATCTAGAACTTGGTGCATGAATAAAATATTATTAATCAAATTCTAGAACCACCTTTTAGGAATATTTTATTATATTTGTTGGAGGGAAAAGGATTTTTGACTTGGGTCAATTCCTTTATTTATAAATAATAAATAAATAAATGATTTATTTATTATTTTAAGAAAATGGTGGGAATATAATTAAATAAATAATGATTTATTTAATTATTTATAAATGATTTAGTCAAATTTAACTAGGAATATTATTTAAATAAGGACTTAAATAACTTATTCCTAGGAAATAATCAAATAAATAAGGATTTATTTAATTGATTTCCTTGTTTTGGGTTAAATATGACCAGGAAATATAAACAAATATAGATTTTTTTATTATTTCCTTTTAGGGTTTCCTGTTTAGACCATAAACAACTTAATAAAGGTGTTTTACTAAGTTATTTCACATAGTGAAAGCAATTTTACTTAGGGTAAAATTGGTCTTACATGGTGTACTTGGGTTCATCTAATGATAATAGGTTAGATGACAAAAAAATGGTGTAACAGATTGCCCCCCAACGTACGAGTGTTAGGAGCAAATCGTATGACCAAAGTACGTTGTAAGAACTCAATCACTAGACATCAAGAGGGAAGTGAGAGAGAGAAATGTAAGGTAGTCTAATGTGCTAAAGGACTAGACCCTGAGGAGACGAGACTTACAGGTGCAACAAGTCTCTAGTTTATGAAGTGGTACCGTGGTAAAGGCGGTGGGGGAGGCATACCTATGCCCACTGAGACAAAGTACAAAAAAATAGTATGTCCAGTAAACAAGAAACCGAACTATAAAGTACATGCTGGCATAAATACGAGCCAGAAAAAGAGAATGATGAATCCCACATACATGTTGTGCCTAGAATAGCAGCCAGGACTGATACAATAATATTTTAGTACATGAGATACAAATACAACCCAAATGCCCCCTATACACGGGGGAGGGCTCGCAAAATCTGACTGATACATGCAAATAAAAAAGGCACTGCAAGTGGCTAAGGCCGACATCATCAAATGTAAGGAGTTACATCAAAGGATGAAATGAAGAAGTCATTCGGGCATGTGGGGGGCTACCTGCAGGGCCACCCCCTCATGAGGGTTGAGACATCTCACACACACCCGGGAATCACCAATAGCTGCTGCTGCATCACTGGACCATCAAGTATACGGATCACGATCATGCTGAAAAGAGCTCAAACCAAGGTACACTGCCGGTGAGGCAATAAGGGATCCCCAACTAAAGCACGAGAGAAAATAGTAGAGTGACTAACAGACGGACACTAATGATGATGATGAAATGAGGGATACTGAGTAGCGGATGGACGACTTCCCTTGTTAGAGCATAAAGGGCATGAATGGCTTGGCAGCAACTGACACAATATCATGAGGGATAGGGGACAATGGTACTGAAGGCCATAATGTGCAACACGAGAGAGGGACCAAGCAATGAAGGATGGAGGACTATAGCGTACAAAGGGACTCGAGATAGACTCCATGACTGCGATGATGACTCAACTCGGATGCTCTAAACAAGGGCGACTCGATGGTGCTGCCACACAGTAAAGGTCCAATGGGGGACCATAAAAACATGAGTACAATAGGGTATCTCATGACGAAAATCAACACGAACAAAGACAAGTAAGGAGGAAAAGTGGTTCCCCAACTACAAGTGTTGTAAGTGAAGAAATTTGATTTGGAGGAGAGGTGAATAGACCCTTCGTGGAAAAAATGTGTCCTGGTGAAGTATCAAAACATGAAAAAATAATAGATACCCATTTGAGTGCTCGGTGAGAAATTTCCAATGGTGTAGACGGTGTGTCAAACGGGGCTATGGTTTGGTTGCAGCGGGCGAAAGAAAAAACAAGGGTTTTTCTTCTAATAAGGCATTTTCCCTCCAAATACATTCATTTTCTTGTGTAGTTGTGGTGAATGTGGAGAGGAGAGAAGGCTCTAAATCTTGCGGCGATTGTAGCGGACAAACCGACCGTTGGAATCGAGAACCGTCAGTTACAGGTAAGAGGCCTAATCCTACTCTTTGTTTTTGATGGATTAAAAGTTCAGATTAGGATCCCAAATCTCAGTAACAACATATACCTCATCATTACGGCCGGGTTGCACTTTTTGGGGCAAAAACTGTGACCTGGGACGCAGGTTTGGGCCTGAAAAGTGCGACCTATCCCACGATTTGGCCAAAAAGTGTGACTTGTTAGATGGAGGTGGTTTTGGTGCTGTTTTGGGCCGAGATTTACTTTTTGTGTAATTGAATGTAGTTTTACCTATCTGTAGACTAACAAAGATGATGGGTTTGTGCAGATATGGCAGATATATGGATCAAGTGGAGAGAGAGAGACCTAGGTACATTACAGACGGAGATCCAAGCGGATCAGGGTGTCCGTTGTGCATTGGCCAGGTTTAGGGTTCTGAAATTTGTGGAGAACCATTTGATGAGGGCTGGGGAGCCCTTGTTGGCCAGGATTTTCAGTTATTTGGATCCAGACCATGAGGTTTTTATAGTGCAGGGGCACAGGATTGAGCTGACAGTCCAGGATCTATATTTCCTGACTGATCTCCCACCATTAGGGATGGTGGGAAATACACAGCCAGTGTTACCGCGGGGGCGTAACATCATGGAGTTCGTAGAGTGGCATTGTCGACTAGGTGTCCGAGTCAAAGGGACTCGGATATTGATTGGGGATCTAGAGAGGTTGGAGACTCGGGTAGTGGTGGTAGCAGTGTTGCGGATCTTGGGCAGCCAGGCACTCCATCACATCACTGGAGGGAAGATGATGATTGTAGAAAGTGTTTTGAGTGGGACCTACTATGGGTGGGCCCAGATGATGTTGGTGTCATTGAAACGACAGCTGTCGCTGTGTAAGCAGAAAGTGAACCATGATTGTGCTTATGGGACTATATTGCCTCCTTCTTTTTTGAGAAGATCTCGACCTTGTGACCTCATGTATAGCTACCTGATGGGGGTCTGAGAGAACCCAGGATGCGTCGGTGGGGACGACTACTATGTAGAGGAGGGGGAGGGGCAATCGGACAGGTGTTCTGACCAGATTTCTTCGCCCTTTGGGATCAGATGCCATTGTACATAGATGACTATCCCTATAGTGGGATGAGTTATTGGGAGATCCGGACTTGTCGCTTCCGCCTGGTCAAGTATGGGGGCCTGATGGTAAGTGAAAAGTAACTAATCTGTTATGTGCATGTTAAAGTTTGTGAATAGTATTTATGGTATTGATCCTTATACTTTTTGGAATGCAGATATAGCTCCGGTGAAACTGGCCGGACATATGGGACGACTTGCAGCAGCCAGAACTATAGGTGCTAGTGGATCGAGGATGGCACAGAACTAGGATATGGCTGCTCTTTTGGAGGACATCCGTTGTAGATATGAGGGGCTGCTGACCGGTGTGTCGGAGCAAGGTTGGAAGGATTTAGATGATCAATACATAGAGCTATGTATTGGGCTACCCTCTGAATGGAAAGGTATCATGCGACGCATGGCGATGGCTGGTCAGACTGTGCGTGATCTACGAGTTGCAGGAGCGGAGCCATCGACTCGGGATCCTCCAGAGAGTGATTAGATGTAGGGCAGGTGGTGCCCCCCAGTGTGTATGTAGGGGCAAGTGGTGCTCCCCAGTTTTTGAGTTTTGTGTTTTGTAACATGCTAAGGGCATGTCGTATGTTTTAGAGTAGATGGACTCTAAAATCATGTTATATGATATATATTATGTATATGCATTACGTTGATGGTTTGAAATGTTATTGTCTTGTGTGTGATAAATGCCAGTCTAGAACATGATTTGCAATTCTATCTACGTAGTGATTTTGACTTCTAGGTACATGGTTGAAAGTAATGAATCTAAAGTCACGTATCAAAATTTTCACTCGTAAATATTGTCTAAATAGGATAGGGTTATGCACATGATAGACACCATTGATTTGTAAGACAAGAAGCAGGGAATCTAAACGAACGTGCAGATGGAGGATGTGATGAGAGAGGGCATCGACTAAGAGACCACGTACTGCATCATATTCGGCCTGATTATTGGTGGCATTACCAATGCAGACCCCATTCGAAAGAATGAGGGTATGCAAGGGGGTAAAGATGGCCCATGCAGCCGAGGAAAGATTCCGGGAATAGTGACTTGCCCCATCGGCATAGCCAATATAATGTGTGGATGAGAGGTTCGGTGTAATAGTGTCACAAGACAAGAAATGGGAGGAAGGAGAATAATGAGGGTAGCGTGAGTATAGGGTAGACATCAAACAAAAACTATGGGATGGAGTAGTCTGGGTAGGACGGCTAGGACTCATAGATCGACTATAGGGTGATGAATGAGAACTATGGGAGGAAAATCGGGAGCTCATGCTGCGAAGGACATCATAGATACGGATGGTATCATCCTGGTTATGGGAGGAAAGGGAAAGGTCGAAGAAACCACATGATGCTGTAAAGCTACCTAAATCATCAGCATGGGAAGAAAGGTGCACATACGGATCATCATAGGGGATGACCGAAGAACAAGTAAAAATATGGTCAAAGCATGTAGAGCCCAAGAATTTTGCTGAAGGGGAATCAAGCAAAATAGATGGAGTGGATTCAGAGGGAATGTACTCCGAGGGTCATGCAGATGATGATAGGTATAGGAGGGGGGTATCAGGTTCCGACATCTCAACATCAGGGGGATGAATGTCAATGGCAGCGGGGGGATCCTCAAGTAAGCTTGACACATACTGAGCAAGGATGGGAGAGGAATATTGATTTTGTTAAACCTCGTACTCGCGAATGACCTCTAAAGAGGCTCAGTAATGCGTGAGGTGAGGACAATGGTGAGAATAATGGCCATGGACACCACACAAAGCACATGGTTTGTTGGTGCAAAGAGTCTTTGGGTTCTTTGCTGCGGATGAGGAAGAAATAGAGGTTTCAGGGACTGTAGATTTAGGGAACGCACCTTAACCATGGGTTGGATATGGGGCAGCTCAGGACAAGTATGGGTGGCATGACTGACACCATCACACAGGGCACAAGGCTTGGCGGGTGGAGGAGGCATAGGGTCTAGTGCGGTGGCCTTGTCTTTGGATACCCCCTTGTGAGCTTTTCTTTTCTTGCCCGTAGCTATCGTAGCATGAGGAAGGCCTTTTGGAGGGGATAGGGGCATCGTAGTGATGGAAGGAGCAAAGGGAATTAGTTGAACCGGTGTCACAGCAAGGTATGGTTTGGGGTGGCTGAGTGGGGTCTCGGCTAGAGGAGTAAGATACCATACCAGTATTCCCAAGGTCAAATTAGGGAGGGAAAGGTTGGCCATGATGGGAATCGAATAGACTCCGGGAGGGGGAGCAAGGAAAGGTATCTGACCGGCGGGGTAATGGCCAGGAGGGACGACTCCCATATGGTGGAGACCTAGGGGAACCGACTTAAGAGGGTAGGGAGGTTCTGGAGTGCTAGGTGGATGGGAAGGTCTAGACGAAAGAGGTTCAGTCAACTGAGGCGAAGGGCTAGGAGTAGGTTGCGGAGGGTGAGATTGAGGTTTCTGACTAGCCGAAGCAGGTTGTAGAAGGTCAGCCTGAGACGAGTGCATCATGCAAACATTCGCGAAGCTAGGATCAGAAACAGGAGGAGGGGGAGGACCCAGGAAGGTTCCAATCAAGAAGGAGTCTTTGTAGACGCCAAGGGAAACATTGGTCAAAGAATCAATAGTTTGCTTATTGGTGATAGCAGAGATGGTGGACTCAGGGGAGGTCTGAGATTTTGGTTCATGATATGTCAACTGGTTGATGGTGACAATATTTCCATTATGAGGAAAAAAAATCTTGCAGTGGACTGCGGATGGGACGGTAGACATGGCATAGGTGTAACTACGTCCAAAAATAATGTTATAGTCAAGAGGGGCATCAATAACTTCAACGTCAACACAAACAGTATTTCCCACAAGGGTGATAGGACAGTTACGGAATAGGCCAATGGGCTGAGAGGCATGGCCATCCCACGCATGAAGTGTGATTGTGGAAGGGGTCAGCTCAGGAGATCTGATTTTTTTCCAAACCGAAGCAGACATCACATAGGTAGATGCCCCCTCATCAATAATACACTGAGCGATGTTGGCATTCTGGATTTTGACTCGGATTTCGAAAGCAATAGAAGCAGGAAGGGGGGGATGGTCTGACTAACAAACATCGAAAATAATCAATTGGTCATCAGCAAGATCTACAGCACCCACGGCAGATAGTAGAGCCTTCTTTTGAGAAGGACACGACTGGAGAAGTTCCAGTGTTGAAATGGCAGCAGGAGATTGTGCCAGATCATCTACTATGCTATATGAATGGGTAGCCCGACCAGAGGCAGCGTTTCAGCGTAATGGGCCCTTAGGAATCTTGGCATGAACCTCAGCGTTGGGCGGAGGGATTTGCAAGGGACCATTGGGTGTTGACAGAGGCTCTGTAGGACCTGAAGATGGGGACTCGGTGACAGACGGAGCGGGAGGCGTGGAGTACTGATGAGACCGAGTTTGAAGGTTAAGGTCGACGGTGAGAGGTTGGTTAGAGGCCATCATGAAAATCTGATAATCGGAGGAACAAGAAGGGGAAGGTTGAGTGGTTACCATGGCATGAGGTGGTTGTGTAGCCACAAATCCTTGTTGATGAAAAGGATCGGTAAACACAGCAGGTTGAGAAGTAGCCATATTGGGAGGGACATTAGGGGAGGAATTTTGTCCCCGCACGGTGGCCCGAGACTCCAACATCTGCCGCATCTGTGGTAATAGGGGACAATCATGCGTGTAATGACCATAAACACTGCAACACGAACAGGGCTTATTGGTGTGAAGCGGCCTGTCCGGCTTGGGCTGAGAACCCTGTGGCTGGTTGGTAGTGTTAGAATCAATACTGGAAGGATTGGATCCACAATTACCAGAGGCAAATTGATTTCCTTTCCTCTTTCTTTGAGAAGGAAGAGAATTAGTCGCACCCTGCTACGCAAATACTTGCCCTGGAGGGGGTAGTAAGTGCGGCTGCGAGGGTGGAGGAGGCAAGGGAGTGAGAGGTCCAAATGCTGGAGGAGCTGGGATACCAGGCTGTGGGTAAGGATAAGGGTTAGGATGGGAAACATTGAGGTAAGCAGGAGTGTGGGAAAAAGGAGGAGGCATTCCATATCCTAGATACATGCTACCTAGAGGGGGAAAAGTGCTGGAGGTGTTGGTCCCTCCTGGAGGGAAACCATAGCCCATAAGAGGTTGAGCAGAGGTATGTGAAAGAGCTCCAATGATACCATCATCAGAGTGATATGCCCCTGGGGCATTAGCGCCACCGGGCTTGGGGAGGTCAGGAAAGACGATATAAACATAACCAGATTGAGCATAGATAAGGTCATATTTCAAGGTTGTTTGGAGGGCGGCTTCTTCGGTTTGAGGGAACTGGGATGCGACATATTTGCCGATGGGAGGTAAGAGAGAGCGAAGGAACCAGTCCATATAAAGCCGATCTTCAAAGGTGGGGGCTCGACATAGGCTCCTTCTTCGCCGCCATTCCTGGACATGAGCAGAAAGGCGGGTCGAAGAGGATTGACGGAAAGAAGTCAAGAGTTCTGTACCAGTGTCGTATCGGAGAGGGAGCTGGAAATAAGATAAAAAGGCTTGGGCAATGGTCGCAAATGTGGTATGGGAAGAGGTGGCCTGATCAACATACCATTTAGAAGCTTCGTCCGTAAGCGTGCGTTGGAACAATCTAAGACGGATGGAATCATCAGTAATGGAATTGGATGAACACCACATATGGAAAGATCGGATATGGTTGGAGGGATCTTCATTAGCAAGGCCTTCGAACTTGGGAATGTTGGAGGGGAGCTTGGTTGGCATAGCAGGCCAACTAACATCGTGGCAGATAGGATCATTGATCAACTGATTGAAATCGAGGAGATTGAGACCGGCCATATAAGGGAGCAAAGGGACAGTCGAGGTAGTTCCCGTAGTGGTTCCACTGGAAACGAACCCAGCAGTAGAACTGGGGTTGCTACTAGCGCTAGGCCCTGAACTAGACATGGTGAAGGTAACAGGGGGAGAACTAGGAGTAGGGGGAGAACCCGAACAATCAGAAGAAAAGTCGGAGTGCGGACTCGGGGGAGGACTTACTCGATGACGACGGGAAGGAGGAAGTCAACTAATCGAAAACTGAGGGTGAAGGCCAAGAAGTCTCCGGGATAAACACCTTGGAGGCGCAATGATGACGGGAAGAAGAAAAACCGACAAGAGCAGGGAGGTGAAAAATCAAGTGAGGTCAATGTCGAAACAAGGGTAGAGTGGTGTAGTGTCAATTGATTTTAAAGTCTTTTCCAGGTAGTGTTAACCAAGCTCTTCTTCACTTAGGGTCAGTGTGTGGCGTGTGTTAATTTTAATTTTTAAACCCAGACGTTTTGAGAGTAAAAGAAAAAGTGTGTTGCGTAACTGAAAATGAATCTGCAAAGAACAATATATAAGACTAAAATAACAGAAAATTAACATCTAACAATGCATCGATCTAACCCAAGAAGGCGGGTCTCTCAAAACTAGTCTAAAAGAGGGAAAAAATCAAATCAAAACACATGAAAAAGAGGCCAATATATCTAAGGTCGGGAGGGACAGGGATCTAAAGAGGAAATCTGCTGAAAAGAGGTGCAGAAAACAGCAAAGAGGAAGAGGCAAGGTTGTTGTAAAAAAAGGGGGAAATCAGCTAGAGGAAGGAGGGACAAGGAGATGACCCTAGAGGTAAACCCAAACAAACTATATGAGGTGATTTGAAAGGGATAAGATCTGATCTAGAGGGATTTGAAAAATAGGTATCAGATCTGAAAAGAAGAAGGCTGAAACTCTGAAAACTCAGACATCTGAAACAGCTAAAACTTTCCCACAAAATTGGAGGGTACTAAATCCCTAAGGGGAAATATTCTCACTTAGTTGAGTGAAACAAATGAGAAACAGGTCTAAACGGGCAGAGACAGAGGCTGGGAAACTCTGACAGAAGCTTCAAACAAACCCAGAAAAATTGCTGGAAAAGTGCAGAAAAAAGGGCAGGTCGCAGGTTCTGACCTGATTTCAGTCCAGGTCACAGTTTTGGGGCAGAAAAGTGCGCCCTCTAGTCCAGCTCGCAGTTTTTGGGCCGATAAGTGTGACCTGCAAATCCGGGTCTCTCGGCGGAAGATTTCAAAAAAAGTTGTCGTCTCAGCTGCGGCTGATGTCTGTCACCTGCGCAATAGGGCTAGAAACACACAGAAGTTAAAAATTTGAATGTTTGAGGGTTTTAGAGGTGAAAAACACCATAAAAATAGGAAAAACAAAAAACTAAAGAGAAACCCTAGGGTCTGAAATAGCTGGATATGAAGGAATATATAAAATGACAGCGGTTGCAAAAGAAAACCTGTGTGGAGTTGCCAATTTGTTAGTATGAATCTTTCGTCGGAAAATACCACTTTAGTTACGCATAACAAATAGCCCTAACATCGATTATGGCTGCCAATATCTTTAAATCTGCAGTTAGGTGATCCAAATAAAGTTGCACAAATCCAAGTCTAAGCATAAAAGACATTAAGCAGTGAAAATAAAATGTCACTCCA